>JAWWEQ010000055.1:27627092-27688007 GCA_035583055.1 Torymus tubicola
AAAGGAACTTTTTGTTCAGAATTTCGAGTTCTATAAGAGTATGTTGTGCGAAACATACATTTTCAGAACAGGTTGTATAGCTAAAGAGGAAGTGGGTGGTGCAAATATAAATGGCTATGGGAGTTATATCTCTAATAGCGATCGCACGCGTGCGCGCGCTACCGAAGAGCGAATGAACCGAGAACTTCATTCAATGTTCTTATCTTGGGACGACATCTCTTCGCGCGCGCTCTCTTTCTTTAGAGAAAAGAGGGAGCGACGATTTGTCTCGGACGAGGGAATAATCGAGACCAAAGTGGTCGAGTTTCCTGCGGTGCACTGCACTGAGAGGGTGTGTGTGTGTTTCGAGAAGGGAGAGAGTAAGAGAGTTCCGAGGAGAAGCTATATATATGGCTATGCTGATGCTGATGATGATCGATGTAGATCGATGCCGGCGATTTCTTCTTTTATTTTTCTTTCTTTTTCGGTGAAAGAAAGAGGAAGGGAGACGCAGGTTAGTGCGAAAATCTTGGTATAGATGATCGACGAGGTGAGACTTAAGCCGGAAAACACGGCTCGGCGGTGTGTCGGTGTGGTTCCTTTAATGGGACCATGCGATTCGAGGCGAGATAGCAAATGGTGTTGAGTGTAAATATAGAGATGGGAGGTCTATATGTTGTTTTGGTTAATTTAATTTAATTTAATTAATGGTAGCTGCTGGATTGGATTTTGTTGGTAGTTGTACAGTGTATATATTTGATATTTATGGAATAACTGAACGAATAATAATGAATAGTGTACACTCTGATTGTTCGTGTATGAAAAGTAAATATATAAAATATTAAACTATGGGGTCGCTGGTATAATGAGCATTCATCAAAACTCCATTATTTTCTAACACAAACTATGGCCGAGTTTCCTCCCCCTAATCGACACCTATATGGTAAATTTCAGGTAGCTTCCTAACGTTTCAGCAACATAAAGAATCGTTAATGTACGCGAACAATAAACCATCCGACCATCGACGACTGATTCTACAACCATTTCATCGCCTGCGTACAAGCTCCAGAAACGACATTTTTTTTTCTCTCCATGCTGCGAACCGGCGTCATTCCGACACACCGGTGCATATATAATACAAACCGCGTCATTCCTTCCGCTCTCGATCGACAACTATTGCGCATTACAAAAACTAAAAAAAAAGGCGCTACTCCCTGAATAAACAGTATATCAGGTCTAGACTATACTTTATATACACGTGGCCTCGTTGCCTCTTGGACGACGATCGACGCCGGCCAACTTATATAGCGTTGGCGTTCCGGTGAGAGGGATAAAAACACACACGCACACATAACGTCCGCGCATATAGGAGTTAATGATTTTTTCTCTCTTCTAGCCGCATTGCCGCTACCGCCGCCGCCGCCGGCGGAAGAGACGAGTTTTACCGGTGCCGGCGACAGGTTCGTTATCGAGTGTGTATATATATACATATATACACGCACATACGCTTTCTCTCTTGCTCTCCCGCGTGCGCGCGAGTATATATAGAGAGAGAGAACAACCATTGTTCCGCGAGCTATACTACTTTCCAGACAGCGCGGCGACGCGAAGCGAGAGAATCGGGCTCCTCGCTGTCTACTGCTATATAGCGATGCTTTAAGCCTGCCCCTCCGAGCCCTTGAGCTTTCTCGTTTCTCGCGCGCGGAGAAAAAGAAAGAGAAAGAGAAAAAGAGAGAGAGAGAGAGGGAGAGAGAGCGTTTGCTCAATGACGCGCCGCGGGGATCCTATACGGCGACCAGGAGGCATACACATCAGGTGGCATGGCTGGTGGCCGTGGATGAGCAGAGAGAGAAAGAGAGGGAGAGAGTTCTCCTAATTTGGGTAATTTTTTTTCCTCGCCTGGTGTGACGACCGCAGAGGATTTTGACGATTTTTCGGAACTAATTACCTTTCGAAGGTAGTGTGTGTAGATGCGTCGTTGCGTGCGTATGTTCGAGGTTATGTTTTTGCGGGTGGTTCTGAGGAAGATTGCAGGTAGAGATACACTGGCTTGTAGGTATATAGTGAGTGGAAAGCTATATATTGCGAGATGTCACCTGTTGTATCTTGTGTAAGATGGTTACTTTGACGATGCATATAACATTGTCTAATGGTTTCTCGTAAGTATAGGTTTTGGAGCTAACTCAAGACGAAGTATAATATATATTAAACTATATAAAAGATCAAAGTGACTATATATGATACATAAAAAGTAAAAGATAATCCAGTACAAACTACCAGCTTCTTAATTAGTTACTATATACATATATATACGAACATCTCAAGCATCCCCGTGATCGCTAACGACACTTCTGGACCTACATTCAAATCACCCTACGCTTCTTTCATCTTCTGTATAGGTATACGCAACTGTCACTCCACTACTATACATTACCGTACCTTTGCGCAAAAGCTAATCTTCTTGGTATACTCACCAAACCACAGGATTAACCTCGTTAACTCGCTCGTTCTCTCAAGCTGCTGTGCGTTCATCGCACCTGCCTCTTATAGCATTGTTTTTTCGCGAACACGGCCACGCGGAAAAATCGAACGCTAATGAATGAGATTACTACACGGAGTTGTTGCGGTCGAAATGACGCGAATAAAGATAGAGGCCAACTGCGGTCCGCAGCGACTTTCTGCCAGTATAAAGATTTATGCTAATCTAAAGTATTATGGGTATTTCGGTAATTAGAGAGAAGCTACACGTTATTTTTGTGGTTTTGTATACAGGAAAAAAAAAACATGTTCAACGAGTAATGTTGTCCTTTGTGGTTGTATTTCTTTTTTATTTTTGTTCCTTGAAAACAGTATATAGCGTAGTTATATATAGTCTTCATGAGAAACGAAGAAGAAGACCACACGCATGCCGCTGGATGTTATTTTTTTCCTTATCCCCAACCCCACGCGGGCTTAATTTCCCCCGGTACCATTGATAATCTATATCGATCTTCGAAAATCGTGAGAATAATCGTGTTCGGATATATAGCTTGGATCTTTGTGCGCTGCGAATTTCGTCCAAGAAGGTTGTAGGAGGGGATAATACTAAGGAAGATCATTAATGTTGACGTAGGGTATAGGTCTAACGTTGTTAGCTCGATGAGCGGCTGCCAGCAAATGTTTTTCCAGTCTCGGGGAGAACGAGATCACGTAAGCCTAATCGAGTATATATATATACAACGCGAGATGCCGAAAATCAACAGACCGACGTGTTTACCTATATATATCAGGTATTTGAGAAAAAGTGTGGGAGTAAGAAAAAAATCTCTCTACTCTTATAAAAATGTTATTTTCCTCTTACTTCAAACTATATACTAAAGGACAAAATAAATTGAAAGAAAAAAACGAAAACGAAAAACAGTTATAGTTGACCTTAAACCGGTCACTAGGTTAACACACAATTGTCCACTTCGACTTTCTAACTTTGCACCACCCTCAGCGTATATAACAAACGACAAAAACAAGAAATCTCGCGTTGTCCAATACGTCCAACCGGGCGGCATATAGACGACACGAAAAAAAAAGCTGGTGGCTCTACAGAACGACCGACCATCGTGACAAATGAAGCGCACAGCAGAGTCTCGCACAGCGCGAGCAAGAGGTGAGGTATAGGTGTGTGTGCATCAAGCCGCTACATTGAGCAAAAGAGAAAATCGGCATTGAAAAGCCTGTTAAAGGTACCTGCCTTGCTTGCTTGCTTGCTGCCCTGCCTCTATATATATACCTCTCCGTGTCCTTCGCATCGCGCGAAATCTCTTCGCGACACAAAGCGTGTATATATATACGCGAACGCGTGTGCCCAAGGGACGTCGAAACGTTGTATATATGTATATATAGGTACGCCTTGTCCACCTGCTAGAAGCATAAATCATTCGCAGGTGCCTTCGGCTATCGGAGGACACGACGGTGTGTATATATAGACACTTGTAGCTGTGGTGAGATGTTTGCGCGAGAGAGCGAAAGAGCGAGCGAAGAGTGAGAGAGAGAGAGAGTGAGATTTATACACTTGACGCCTCGGTCTGTTGTTTTTGCGGGTCCGATATTATTTATGGCTATGCGAGGCGTTGAGAGAGAGCGAGAGAGAGAAAGATAGGAGGTAAAGTCAAGGAGGAGCAGTCGAGAGAGTGGACAGGGGACAGGGATAAGGATTAGGAAGTGACTTTAAGATGTTGCTGCATATATAGGCGCTTTTGTTCATAGGGTGACAAAGCGATCATGACTTTTATTGTAAATAGATGGATTTTTAATTAAAAGTCAGAAGATAAGCCGGGGTTTTCGAGTGTCCGCGAGGATGGCTCAGCTCCTGTGTGTGTATATATGTGCGGGGATGTAGTAAGGGAAGGAATAGATGGACTTTTCGACTTTGGAGGATGGGTTTTGGGGGAGGTTTTTAGGATTTTGAATGCGGCGAGTCAATGTTTTTGTTTGCGGGATTAGGATATAGTAGTAAGAAATTCGAAATATCAACATTAATATTTTTGTTGGGGAAGGTTTGATATACAAAAGTAATTTATTTGATTATTTTTCATTTTTTATTGAGTTTAACGCCTGCGCATCGTGTAATATCATAAATCAAGGTTACTAGCATTGTTACACTGCTTGCAATTTATTAGAAAAAAAATGACAACAACGAGCGGCATGCTCACCGTATACAACTTCTTTATTCGAGAAAAAAAATTCAAAAATCATTAAATCCGAAGAGCACGTAACCCTATAACAAAGCGATCTGTAAGCTTTCGCGCGTAAAGTTACGCCTTCTTTTTGCGGCATCGTAAAACGCTATATACGCACGCTTCATCTATTAAACGCATAACGTATAACGTAATTTCCACCTGGAAAGAATAAAAAAAAATGTAAAGCAAAGGGGGGAAAGCGGAGGTAAAAAGTGCAGAAAAGATTCAATGTCAAAGGAATCCGAACGATTGCTGCTTTTTTTTCGAATTTTTATGATACATTAAAACTGTGAAAGAGATGTAGAACGTCGACGGTTATCCTTTTTTATTTATTGGTTTTTCTAAAGGTTGAACGATCAAACGTGAAGCAATGCTTATATAAAAAAGCAATATTTAAGATAAAATAACCATCTCAATTATGTATATATATTTATAAATTAAAAAACCTTCACGTAATAAAATTTATTAGTATATTTTACGTAATATATTATTACTCTTTTATCTTAATTCTGACAACCCCTCGTACTCCGAAAATTGAAAAAAATAAATAATCCTCCTCTCCTCATCTATTTTCATCTCTGCTAATAACCTACATCTTCTCTCTCTCACTCTCTCTCTCTCTCTCTCTTCTCCACTTGTCCCTGACCCACATATCACGCTCCACCCCTCAACCCGCACCTTCGCGAAAAACATCCAAAAAAGTATGAGCCACCTCCGGCGTGCTACAAATTAGTTTCACTCTCTCTCGTTCTCTTCCTCTTAAAAAAAAAGAAAAAGAAACGCATCCTAACCGTATATATAGATGTATACCAGCACTACTATACACACACCCCAACAAAACCAGTCACCGTTCTCGCGTCTCCTCTCGGTCTCGCTCGAGCAGACGCAACGACGCCGCGGCGTATGCTGTCGATATTACGATTAATTTGCTCGTAAATTCTCGTCAGAGAGAGAGAGAGAGAGAGAGAGAGAAGGAGGGGGAGAGAGAGGGAACCAACCTCGCTCGTTCGCTCGCGTTCGTAGAACTGCGGAAGGTAATTTATATTTTTCGAGCGAGACCGAACAGCAACCCACACACACACACGCACGTACACCTGGTATACCTGCGCGTGGTTCTCTCTCTCTCTCTCTCTCTCTCTCTCTCTCTCTCTATACTCCAGACTGCGTTGCGCCGACTGAGCATTCGTTCGTTCTCTTTCTTCAACGCGCGCGAGTGAGCACCGGAAACTGTACGCATTCTTCTCTCTGGTTTTATGGAGATTCGTTCTTCTTCTTCTCTCCCCCTCTCTCTCTTTTTTCGGGAATTTGGCCGAGCTAATGGATGGAGATTTTATACGCGTGAAATGCGGCTGGTTTGGTTTCCCGGGTTTTCGGAGAGAAATATAATGTGGAAGGTGTAGTGTGTGCGCTTGCGAAATTTTGCGTACGCAAGGGTATAGAGTGATGTGTTTATGTGAGCCGAGGTGCGAGTTCGGCTGGTGTTGCTAATTTCATGGGACGTCTCGGGAGGTTCATTAATCATCATGGATTTTTCGTTGTCATTGTAGGGGATGCACGGTCAGTGTATATATATATATGGTTTCTTAAAGATGACTGAGACTTTAGGATATTGACTTTGTATATTGCTAGCAGCCGAGTTATATTAAGAATACTATTTTATGTCTATTAATATTTTTCATATACTATATATAGTTATTCGTATTAAATATATATAAAAACTTGATACTCCGAACTATATATATATACACACTCATACACAAACAGTGAATTCTAAAATCACTCAAAACGCTTTTGTCAGATCAGCGCAAACATTATTCACAACGACCCATTTTATCAATCTTATTTACCCGCTGTTTAACCAAACGTCGGCAGCATCGTGAAAGGCTAAAGAACGCGCGCGCTTAATCGAGGGAAAGAAGCAAAGAGAGCGCAAACTCCCTCTTCCTTTCTACTTCTCCTCTTTCGCGATTACCTTCTCGGGTTTTACACTTAGTTAAGCAAACAGCGAAAAGAGGAACGATTGCTCTCTCCCTCTCGATCGAGCGGCCCTCCCTCTCTGATGATCAGGCGAGAAGAGAGCAACGCTTCGACGGGGAATCGAGAGTAAAGAGCGAGTGAATTTATTGTTTTCGTGTCGCTGGATCGGTTAATGAAGGAGATAAGTGTATGCACGCCGCTATACTGATTGCAGAAGGGAAAAATAAATAGAGAGGTGTTGAAGTATACGAGGAAAATGGTAGAGAATTGTGATTGGTTTCCGATCGAATTTATTTTACTGAACGATGTACCCTATTATTAGCTAGTCGGGGTATACTTTAAAAGTCTTTAGTGTATATATATATATGTACTCGTAAAAAAGGCAATGAAAGGTTATAATCGATCAAAAGGTTCGAAGAGCTCGAAAATTTTATTATCACATAATATAATACGAAACTTTTACTATACAACGAAAAAATCAACCCCACCTCTGGTATAAGAATGCCGATCAAAACAGCCCATAAATATCCAATTATTACCGAGTTGCCTCTATATATATATATCGCCCGAAAAGAACCAAAAATCATTCACATTCTCGCGCCACCTCTCTCTCTTATTCTCTCCTATAAGATATTATACACAATGATCGAGAAGTACTCGGGAGCAACACAGCTATACACACATACACGACAAGAGCGAGAATTCGAATAGAAAAGCCCGCCCTATGGTGCAACCATACACACATACACACACATATATATAATACAACAATACGATATATTGTGCTATGGTCTTGGGTTTAAATTCGCGCCGAGAAATTGACTTTCTTCCTTGAAGAAAAAAAAACTGCTACTCTCGCGTTTTTCCTTATACGTACACCTTCGTACCTACATTCTAGTACGTGTGTATACGTATACAATGATGAAGTGCGCTGCTACTCCAAGTGGATAATCCAGAGTGCGTAGGCGGTCCAAAGGACAACGAGCTTATATGTGTGTATGGGAAAAAAAGACGTCGGACGTTGTACCCTAGATCCTCTCTCAATGTTTGTCTTCTCCCTTGTGTTACGTATACATCATGCGTAGGGGTATAATATAGACAAAGAAGTTTACACACTCGCGTTTGATCAAGACGTTGTGTGATGCGCTGGATTCCTTCGTTTGGGAGGTCTCCGATTCTTTATATACGGTTATATGGTCGGATCGCGTTTAATGCGTTTACCCGGCCTATTTCGTGAAGTATATCGCTTTACGTATAATAGTATAGAAGCGTATAATACGCACGCGTGGAGGTTTTGTGGTGTGCCGTTATATCTTTTTGTATATAAGGGTATATCTAAGAGTATGTATTATATTTGCAAGTGATCTCTCGCGGTAATTGCGCACGCAGTCGCGTAATTGATTTCACGAGAAATTTCGGATAGCACTTGAAGTTTCCGAGTAAAATAACTTATGTTTGTTCCGGGAAGGCGTGCTGCTATTGTAGAAGGTAGAGGTTAAGATCATCGTTCAATAGCAGTTTTTTTAGGAAATCTCAGTTATATAGTCAACTATCAACCTGCAGTTTCATTGAACAGCCAAGGTTATTCTTCTCACGGATATCTGAAAAAATGTGAAAAGTGGTAATAGAATTATATCTATACTTTTCAACAACGAAAACATCCGGTGATTAACATATAATCTATAATATTATCGTTAAACTATGACACCATAACAATTTATTTACATTATAGATATCAATACATTAACACTTCCGATTATTTCAAATTCAAACGATTCTCGACCCCACAATATAGCTATTATACAGTCCTCGCACACTCAGGTGAGAGTGAAAACGTCGACGGCACTAAGTCAGACAGCACGATCACCTCTCTCTCTCTCTCTCTCTCTCTTACTCTCTCAATGTCCATTCATCGTTCGCGCTCATTCATCCTCTTCTCGCTATCGCATTACGTTCTCTCTCTCACTCTCTCGTTCACGCGGAATCGCTGAATCGCGCATTGTGCGCGCGTGTGTAATATGAATTCGATCGCGCGGAAAGGATCCCTCGTATAGCAGGAGCAGCAGCAGCAGCAGCCATCCATTTTCCAGCACCGCCACCGCGTCTTCGTCGTGCTGAAAGGAATTTCACCTGCTCATTCTACTTTCCGCGCGCGAGCTCTATACGTATACATACGAGACCGATCTCTCACCTGTTGCGTTTGTTGCGCCATAAGGTACATACGTATATACTCGCGATTTGCGCACGCTCTTCTATACTATATACGTGAATGAAGCGTCGTAGCCGATTGACGAACTATCGTACATATATAGGGTTTGTTTTCCTTAATTCTTTCCCTTTTCGTGGTGTCTTTCTTTTTTCGGTGAAAGAAGTTCGACCGACAAAGTTCTGTGTGTGTGTGTGTGTTGGTCTTTTGATCGCAAATTCTATTGGACGGCGGAGTGGCCGTGAAAAACATGGTCGCGCGAAGAATGGCCACACGTCAATGGGGATGAAGACGATTGTGTGTAATGTATATATAGAGGTGAATTGGGAAGTTGTGTTGTGGGTAGTGTTGACTGAATGAACGTCGGGCGTCTTATTGACGAGAGGAGGTGAGATGCGTGTGCGTGAAATCGAAGTGTTGTTGTGATTCGTCCGTCGTAAGGGATGTTTTCATTAAGCCATTGATCGGCATTCATATAGTGATGTAGTCATCATTTGTCTGTTATTAGATATATTCATTTTAACCTTAAATGTATTAATAATAAAAAACCTTTTTCCTTACATTTTTTAATAGTATTCCATGCTCGCGTAATCTAGGAACAAAATCAACAACGTGTACAATATACCTAAGAATCTAAACGGGTGGGCCCTTACTCCAAGCCTATCCTACTAGGACTCACCCTGATTAGCAGCTACGTACGGGACAATGCGCGCGAAGAAAGAACCGCGCACGCGTCGATCTACCGATAAAATGCAAACAGCTCGGCACTCGCACCTTTTCTCTCTCTCTCTCTCTCTCTCCTGTTATTTTATTCCACGGGGTTTTTTTCGCGCAAAGGGTGCCGATGGACGGATCCGTTTAATTTCGGCCATTGTACGGACGCGCGCGCACGTCGCGTCCAATCATCGCGCTATGGATACATCTGATACGGCGTTCCGTGTAAGTATTATACCCGGTTTTTTTTCGCAGGCACTAGTGCTTTGCTTTTATACGTATGTAACGCTGCGTGCATGGGTTTTTTTTTGAGAATTCAGCATCAGATAAGAAGGGAAGAGGTCGTAATGAATATGATCGCTGTATGGAAGTGTGGTTGTAGTTGTATATATATATGGAAGGTTGGATGGTGTAAGGAGGTATGAGATTTCTTTTTTTTCACTCCGCAAATGTGAGTATAACGAGGTTGTTTTGTAGGAAAAAAAGGTTCTGTGATCTGATAGACGAAGGGTTTGAGATATTTTTGTAATAAAAAATTTGATAACGATAAAACAATATAGATAACCCCTTCAAAATCTCTACTTATATATACTATAGTCATTGATACATCCTAAAACTATACCTGACAGCCCCACTTAATCCAATAAAACTTCCTCACCTTTCTCTCACTCACACTCCACGCGCGCGCGCGTTCATCCTGTCTACCCTCTCAACACCAAACATCTCACTTCTCCCTAAAACACATCACCTATCCTACCTACCTACGCGCTATCTCATACCCGACGCTAAAACGGTAGCTGCTCTCACTCTCTCTATCTCTACTCCACATCAAGACAAAAAAAAACAACAACCTCGACACCAGTCAAAAATGAGGAAAAAAAGGGTACGCGATCGCCGTCGCGGCAGAATTGAGATCGTTTTCCCATGGGGCCCGAGAGGGAGAGAGAAAAAAAAGAGCGGTAGGCCCAGAGATTTCTCATGCGAGCTACCGCCGGGGGCGAAATAAGCGCACGCGCGTGGATATATATATGTGCGTGTGTGATATTATATACCTGCAGGATCGCTGCACCAAAGATTTATCTTCTTCCTTTTGGTTGTTATGTTTTTTTTCACGGGGATCTATATTATATACATAAGTGTTTCAGAGAACCAAAGAGCGCGAGAGAGAGAGAGTACGTTAGACATTCCGATGACAAGTTTTTACGCGGATTTTTTTAAATTCCTCGAGAGACGATTGTATCGTGGTTGCGACGACGACGTCGACGAGGTGCAGCAGTTGCATACAAGTTATTCGAGAGCATATATATATATATATACATACACATATTATATGATATTATATTATTATTATATATGTGAATGTAATGTTCGCGGCTGTCCTTTTGAGAGAGTCGGCTGCGTTGAATGAGGATGGAATTGAGAGGACACCTAATGGAGATTGAGTGCCCGACGAGAAAGAGAGAGAGAGAGAGAAGGGTGCATTTACAATTTGCTTTGTGTAAGTAGCTCGTTTCGCGTAGCTACGTGAATTCATCTGTTTGCCGCTGCTGTTGCATCGCAGGTATATGTATATATATATACGCAATATCATGTCGCCGCGTAATGTCATTGAGATGCAGGTATCTTTTTTTTCTTCTTTATTATATGCGTCTACAATGTAATTGTGGAGAAAATGCGCGCGCGCGCGCGATGACAATTTCATTTTTCACATATAGAGAAGGTACACCGCTGCAGGTATGCGGTAACGACGGTCTCGAGTACTCGCGGTACTTGAATTTGAATCGTATAATATGACGAATGCGTTTCGTATTATATATTAATTAAGCTTATTTAAATATTCTGCAGTTAACGGTTGTACAGTATTCGAGTAAAAAAAAATAGCATCAACGACGAAAAAGTCCGTTAGATGCATACAAAAAAGAGAGAGAGAGAGAAAAAAATACGTCGCGAGATCCGAAGAAGCTAGCTATATAGACTTACAGGCGAAGGTAAATCCTTATGCGTGGGGAGAAATGGAGACCAAAAGAGACACCGAGGGAAAAACCAAAAACGCAGTACGAGTACGAGAGCAAGAAGCCTCGGGATACACATAGACAAATACACACACACACGCGGGGGCCGATCAAGAAAGAAAGAACGAGAGCTCACAGGGCCTCTCGTAACCATTCAAGCGAGAGAGAGCGAGAGCGCGCGAACGCGAGTAAGTAGAGATTTCCGCCTGTGCGCGCGCGCGCACGCACCCCGCGGGGGTGTCTTACCTGCAGCAGCAGCAGCTTCTCTCTCTCTCCCTCTCTTTTTTTCGCCTATGGGAAAATCTATAGAGCGCGTGAATGGAGCACAGCCCAAGTCTTTTGTCGGAATGCCAAGAGGGAGAGATCATCGTCGGCGAACCGCTGCTGCACGTGGCCACGCGCACGTCCACCCCCTCCACATCATGCACGCATCTATACATGATGCGTATATATATATATATATATATATATATATACCTGCTTGCCTACGCTACCGGGAATAAGTTCAGTGCAAAGGGAGGCGAAGAAGAAGAAGAAGGGAGAGATTCTCACGGAAATTCGGACAGTTTCCGAAAATGAGGGAGCGAGAAAGAGGAATGTACTGTAGGGATTCGAGTGCCGGATTTCTCAGGTTGACGATCAGTTGATGGATGTCGATGCGCCCCCGTTCGTGTGTGTGTGTGTGTACTGGGAAGAGCGGAAATGTTTGCGCGTAAATTTTTAAGGACTTTTGTGGGATTTGGAAAACGGGAGATGGAAGGTTTCAATAGAGAGCTCAGGTGAGAGTCTATAAATTAGAGCGGAGTGAGTATATATATATATGCTGTGGGTTGGATTATATAGGTTCATGAAAATCTCGAGTAGAAGAAGAATCGTTAGGGGAGTGGTAGTTTATTCAAGTACAGTGATTACTAAATATTACATGAAAGAGAGTGAGAGAGAGAGAGAGAGCATTTAAATCAAAGTCATTATGTTAGACGGACAGAAGATAATTTGTGTTATATTTTAAAATAGATAAGTTAAATCATTACATGTGGACGGTAAACTTTCTCCTATTAGCAGATCTTTCAACACTCGATATAATTCTACCTCGTACAAATCCACTTACAACCACGACAACCGTACATTACCTCGCAAGTTCCAAAAAAAATACTGACAAATAATTCCTCGACTCACCGCCACCAATATCAATCAATTCGTCTGCACTCGCAAAAATAACACACATATGCATTACAATTAATGTATTTCAATTCCGTAGCACCGCGCTACCACCAATTGACCATCACCGATATAGAAAAATTGATTTCTCGCGATCACCGCACGATATATATAAGACATCGCATGTGAGAGAAAAGCCGCGCGCAATTTCGCATTCAACCGAGCGTGTTATTAACTCGCGCCATACGCGCAAGAAAGTTGCAAGCTCACGGTGAAATAAAACGCACAGGCGTGCGCGCGTGCGAAATTAATTACCGAACGACGCGTGTATGTGTATATGTGTAGCCACGCCTATATTGCATATCGTGACGAGACGAACACACGCGAATGATTGATAAAGTAATCGCGCGATTACGAATGCAATGAGTGAGGAGTGTCCGTCTTTGAAAATGCAGAATTATGAAGAAGGAATTGCTTGTTATTTGTGCCTGATTATTTTAGAAGTTTCTTTTTATTTTGATGGTAAAGAATATTATGGATGTTATTTATTTATATATTTTGTATACGTACCATAAATGATTTTCCAGATACACTCGGCACCATCGGACCTGAAACACAAAAAGATGTTAGAATGATTTTTTAATGATCATTATAACTAGTAAAAGTACGTATAAAAATTCTGTATTGAATATGATTTTAAAATATAAAAATGCTTTAAAATTTAAATCGAAAAAAACCTGAGTAAATTGGATAATGGAAAATACTTTGTATGTATATTAAGTACTGCTTTAATAGAAAACTTGAAAAATTGTATAGGTCAATTTATAACAAGGTGCTTGAAATTTTACTTTTTATAATTATTGTTTATTGACTGCGGAGTACTTTATTATTTTCTTGTTCAATGTTATGTACACGTATTAAAATTTACATATTTACATTTAATCAGTTGTCTTTGTTATTGTAAAAAAAAAAACGTACAAAATTTATGAAGTTATTTAAATTTTTTTTTCATAATTATATTTACTTTTTCCTTAACATATCCATTTTATCTAAGTCTCCCTTGTTATTCTCAACTAAATTTCTCTAATCACGTAATAATATGTATCTTTTACATATCGATCAATAATATAATCCAAAATATTCAAAAACCCCCTAAAAAAAATCATAAACAGCAGTCTACATTCCCACCACACCAAAAAAAAACTGTTCACTCATGCTCAAAACCTACTTTTAGCTCAATCATCCTACAGTCAAAACGCGGAAATCGAAAATTTGCATCCTCGTTTCCGGTGCAACACGCTACCCAAGCGTTTACAACGGTGTATATATATATATATCCCACCCCCGAAAAGCAACACGCACCGTAACCATCCTCCATGCTGAGTAGAGAAAGAGGGATAAAGAGAGACAGAGAGAAAAAAAGAGCCTAGAGCAAGAGAGAATAAAAGAAACGAGAGAAAAGGTAGTAAGAGCCCGGGGAGAAAAGATCGTCCGACGCGCGCACGCGCGTGTGTGCATGCGTTTTCTAGGAACGGCTTAGACACAGCTAGCGCTTCGAGTTATGCCACATTAGTACCGGCACGAGAGAGAGAGAGAGAGAGAGAGGGATATACACCGGCCCTCTGAATGCAACCAGTCATCCCCGAGGAATCGCCAGACAATGTGGCTCGGCGTTCCTCCACCTCCTCCTCCTCCTTCTCTTCTCTTTCCTTCTCGCTCGTGGCCGTCTGCTCGCCGTTACTGCTGCTGCTGCTGGTTTTCTTGTACGCTATATAGCCAGCGAATTCTAGATGCGTCTTCTGTGTGTGCGTGTACGGCTATGTATATAAGAGCCGCTCTTTGTTTGCTCTTAATTGATTTTTTTGGAGCAAAGATGAGGATCGCGCGCGCGAGCAAGCGTGTTAGGCTTGATGATTTCGAAATACGGGAGGTCCGGGAATTTGCGTGAAATATTTGAATACTTTTGGAAATAATGGATTGTGGATAGTAAATATTTAATGTGTTTAATTTAAATATTGTATAAACTGAAAAATTATTATGCCTTTGTTTTACGCCTTTTTTTTTATACAAAGCGGATGGATTTACATATGTTCGAATTCATTTTCGTGAATTTCTGCACTTTTTAACGCGTCTTGTAAATGTTTATATTATTTCAGTTTTGTTTTAAAAAAGTATTAATATAACACCTTGACACTTTAACAATACAACCCTCGAAATCTTACATTTTTCAAAAAATTCTTCGCAGATTAGGTTACAATGCGTCCGCAACCACAACACTATATACAGCTGACCAAAAACACACCCTTCATCCTCAAAAAAAAAAGAAAAAAAAATCACACAAAATCCTTCTACAATAGGAACATTCCCATACACTTCCTTTCACACCGGATCATCGCAAACCCCCGTTTCTCTCTCTCCAAAAAAAATATATCGACCAAAAAAAAAGTTAACGAGAAAAGGTGTTTGCGACACGCGTGTACTCCCCGCTGTCTCTCTCTCTTTCTCTCAAAGGGTTGACCAATTACTCTGCCGCTTAAAGAAGGCACACATAGAGACAAACCGTATATAGTTCGACGGTTTCTCCTTCCAACGACAATACACTCGCTCTCGAAATCCTCCCCTTCATCCAAATGTCTCCGACAAAGGTGTGAAATACGCTGGATCTCCTTGAAATAATAAATAAAAACTGAAACAGACACGCGTATCCATAGACCTACATACAGGTCGATTACAAAGTTTTTCCAGAAAAAAAAGGTGAAAAGTATCGCGTGCGTACACGGTCGATGAATCAAATTTATGGTATATATCACGCGCGGTCACGGTAAGCAGCTATATATCTATATATATATATACCTATACCTTTCACGCTTTCAACTCTTTAGAAACAGACGCGCGCGTGTGGCTCTCTTTCTCTTTCTTGAAGACGACGGGCGAACAAAGTCTCCCTCCCGGAAATAATCGTTCCCGTTTTCGTTTCGTCGTCGTCCTCGTCGTCTTCGCGGTTTAAAGAGTCTCCAACTCGCGCGTCATTCGCCGTCGCACGTTGCCCTGGCACGTGAGCACGCGCGCGAATGAGAGAGAAGAGACGGTGGTATATAAATTCGAGTGTGACTTTGAGAGAGAGAGAGAGGGGGGGGGGGATAGAGGGGGATCGAAAAGTATGTGAGAGATGGTTGTTAGAAGGTCGAGGATGCGGTTTTGTTCTTTTAACTCCGCGGGGCGTGTATAGGGATCGTTTTGCGATGATATATTTAGGATTGTATAGTGGTGGCGGAAGAATTTTTTATGGTGTTTTTTTGAGGATTTTTGTAGATTCGCAGGGTGCTGTGGGGATGAGGTAAATTGATGGAGAAAGAGACATGAATTAATTTTTTTTTTCTAATTTTATGATTCATATGTGTGCTGAGATGAACTTGCATATATATAACTGCAAATATACCCTAAAGTTGTGCAATAATATCATTTTAGTAAAACAACAATAAAATAACAATTTATATTTATTTTGACATAATTTTATAAGCTTTGTGTTTTTCTTGACACTTGCCTGAAATTCTCACTTTCATACTGGATTGTTAATAAAAGTATCTGAATTCTTGTAATAACAATCTTCTACTGAGAAAACATTTTCAAGCCCCTATTTCACATTCTTTCACATTTCAAAAGCTCCGAGAAAGCAGGAAGAATCGGTATAAATACGACAACGCCGTGACCGTTTCTACCGCGCTAATAGAACCATAGCGATTCGAAGCGCGACACCATAAAATAACCCTCGCTCTTTCGTTCCTTGTTGAAGGTATATAGTAATCGAGTTTCTGCGCTTGCGCATTTGTGGACTAGACTCCGACTGGCGTTTTTCAAGAATCAGTGAATAAATTCGACTCTACAGACTGACTGACTATAACAACGGCTTAACTTTCGCTGTTGGAATTTTTATGGTTGATATATATTCATGCATACGTGAGTATTTTCATGTATATCATGAGAATATTACTGAGCTTTTTGTTACGAGAAAGAAAAAATTATGAACTTTGAAATCTATTAACAGCAGTAAATCTTTTTCTGAGAGTAGAAATTTTCGTTTGCATTTTGATTAAAATTTCTTATTTAAACGAAAGTAACTAATTAAATACAAAATTACGTTCTTAACGAAATTTTTAAATGCTTTATTAAATGTATTCTCAAATTTTTAATTAATTTTATACTTTTTAATAGTACTTTTCTTGTATGTGGACGTGGGAGATGAGATAAAAGCGATTTCAATTTATCCACATCTAAAATAAGACCAACTCAAATAATCACTCTACGCATACATACAAAACCCCTTTAACTCTACTTAATACGGTTGTAATCATAAATCCGATAGAAAAACAGGAAAGCAGCGTTGCTTGGTGAGCAATTAAAAAACCTTAATAGCCGTGGTGCATCGGCTCGACGAACCTTCTCGCTCTCTCTCTTTCTCTCTGTCTCTCTCTTACTCTGTGCGCTTGCGCGGGCATTAAGTCGTTAAGGCGATCGTAGGGACTTAATCTTATATTAGCGTAGCAGCCGCTGTACGTCAAACGGCGCGCATTGACTCAATTGGATAATTAGCTAATTTGGTGCCGCGAGTCAAAGCTAATCCGAGAATGAATTACCTGCGGCCTTTGATTTTGCAAACGTGTCGTGCGCGCGCGCGAGAGAGAGAGAGCAATATATATTCATGTGCATGTATGTGTGTATGTAATGAAAGGCGACCGACGGGGATAATGCGTTAATTTGGATCGCTGACATTTTATTCCCGCATCGATGTATGGATGTCATGAGACTGAAATCTGGCTGGGGAGTGTCGCATCCTGATTACATTATTGGTCGATGACGATTGTACGATTAATACATATATATATGTTTTATCGCCGTTCCATGGACGCTGCTACGTTTTCCAGTCGATATTTTGATTATTATCGCTTTATTGAAATAATGCTATATAATTTTGTAAATTGACATGCGAAATTTCATTATAAAGTAATTCTTCGAAATCATAATTTGTATTTAACAGGAATTATTACATTTATAATTTTTTTTAATTAAACATTTTGCTGAATAATACTTTACTATATAAATATATTTATAAAAGCGTATAGTTTCTGATGCATTCATTTAAATTAATAATTTTAATTGATTGATGGTTCAGGAATGAATTAATAAATCCTCACATGCGTGGGAAACGTAAGATCAAGTAGAATACCATTACAATCCGTACAAAGATTATAAACTTTGTATTATACATTACTCACAACATTGTCTCTCATTTTAACGATACGACCCTATATTACATAGTCAATCCCGTACACAACATTAACAATGCATACACGTCAAAAACCTTCCTTCTCTCTATACACTTGGTAACCCAACACCCTCATAATCTATTCTATCACAAAATTCATCCTTACAGCCATATATACACGCTGACCGAAAGCTCATCTCACCACGCGATCTCCTACGTCCAGAGGCTGCCGTCGCCGACGACGACGACGACGACGGATGTAATTATGCGTACGCGTCCAAGCTGCAAGAGTAACAAGTTCGTGGAGCCAGCTGAGGCATCACGTCGTCCAGAATCTCGAGGCTCGCTCACTCTCTCTCTGTCTTCCCTGAATAGCAGCTAATGAACGCCCGGACCTGTCAGTACGCGCGGCCACTACTACTCTCCGTACGTATATATACATATACGTACATACCGTCCGACCGCCAGCGCACGCGGACAATCATCCTTCGAGGACTGATGTCTATAGGTATAGATATATACATGGTACGTGCCAGGCGGTATAGTATATACGCGGCCTCTTACTCTTGGGTATATCCGATGATGGAGGCGGAAAAAAGGGCAGCGCATGCGATGGCCTTCCGCCCGTCAGGATCACTACTTGAATTAATAAAGAGGAGAGGTGCTTGAGAGAGTATAACGTATGTAGATAGATGCGTATAAGCGATGGGAGAAAGAGCGAGAACGTATAGGACTGAGAGAGAACAATTTAATGCGGGAGAGAGAGTTTTGAGGTCTGCGAAGCTCTTCAGAGATTGAAGGGAATTGATCCGAGGGAATATTTTTTCGAGACGGAAGATGTTGTTTGTCCAATTATTTTCACATCAAAGCTTATGCCAAACTTTTGATCTATGATATATCCATATATGTATGCGGAATTTATTTGAATATATTCTGCAGGATTAAAAAAAAACGGTTAACGCAATCCTCTATATCTATATATACAGACGGAGAAACGAATTCAATTGATCCGCAGCCTATATGAGGAAACGCTATAAATGTTCGAAAATTCGGGTCAATTAATCATTTGGATAATTACAACAGCATCGGAATTAGACAGGGCAAGCCGTCCTGCAGCAGCAGCAGCAGTTCTCTGTGCGTCGGCCGCCACCGCCACCACGGTGATATAAACCATAATCCGCGTCGATACAGGCGAGCACATAGGCATCATCATCCATCAAAGAGGTTCTAATCTCCACACGGCACCAGGTCAATATATTATATATATACATACATATATACCCACACGTGTAAAGAAATTCCCAAAGCGGACGTTGCTTATCGAGATTAACGTTGTCGACGTATTGTCGCGTTCGCTCGTTCTGCTAATTCTTCGATCGTCATGAGAGCTCTACACTATACTGTGTGGTCTATTAATTTCCAAAGTGAAACTCGCGAAAGCGTTTTGGGAACTTGTATAATACGGGAGCCTTGTAGTAGTCCTAATGGAATATGATGCGAGAAGAAGAGAAAGAAGAAAAAAAGGCTCTCGCGATGGAATTTCAACGGGGAGAAGGAGTCATGCGGCAAACAGCGAGCCACTCGACGCAAACGAGCGAGAGAAGAGAAAGAGAGAAAAAAAGGGACTATATACTCCCTCGGTTCATTCAAAGAACGAAACGTGCGCGCGATCTCGTAGTTACAATTTCAATTTCGCTATCTCCCCTCTCACGTGCTCTGCGGTTGTTACTTGCGCGTGGCCCCGTTCGAGAGACGTGAAGAATGGAGGAAAGCCCTCGAGATGCTACTGCTGCTGGTCCAAGGACAAGAGAGAAAGAGAGAAAAATCTTTGACGAGTAAGAGTGGCGTGCACTGGACAGACCGCCGATGAGGAGAGGTTGTATCAACCGTCGTTTGGCCGAAGAGAATGGAGGATAGATGGAGAAGGGAGTGTATCGAAGTGTAGTTAAGGTTGGATTTTATGTAAGGATTGCCGTAATATTACGTCGATAATTGGTATGCTACGTAATAATTGATGTGCTAGCAGTATTTAACGATCTAATAACGACAGTGTCGGTTATTATATATTACGGTATATTCTTACCGAACAAATTTTCTACTTCTAGGCATTAGACGTTTTTATATCACTGCAGATTATTTCCATGCAAACTAGAACCTAATTCCACTGGGTATCACAACAAAATACCATGCGATAGCATCAATGAGATCTCCAACTTACACTCACCAACCATCACGACGAGCGATTCTCTCTATCCTATAACCACAACTTAACCCACGCGCTATACTTCTCCATTCATCGTCGCGTATACATATACCTTACATACGCTCTACATCCTCTATTGTCCATCCGATTCTTCGCAACCACTTCACGAGTCCCTATATACGCGTAGACCGTCTATCACAGAGAGAGTATGGGGCAAAGAAACAATCATCATCGCTGCGACGACGTCGACGGCGGCGGCGGTATCCTCCAAGTTCCACACACAGAAGCATCTCTAAGAAAGGAGCATCAAGATAAGACATTACAGAGACGAAGCTTCAGCGACAGGAGAGTTTAGACGCTCGTTACACCGGCACTTTGTTGCGTATATATCTCTCTCTTGCGCGAGCGTTCGCAACCCGTCACTCAAATTTCGGGATCCCAACACCCCCCCATCTCAAGCCAGCGAACCCCTTTTGCCTATCGTCATCCATCGCAACGTCTCTCACTCCTGGGCCTATACGCGCGCGCGTCCCCTCAGACTCGGTAATTGAATTTCACGAGTTGGTTACCCAAACTCCCCCGCCTTCATCCCCCTCCTCCCCTTCGGTTGTTCCTTCCCTCGTCATTGGCACATATACATATACGCATACACGTATACGGTGAAGCGGGTACACAGAGAGAGAGAGAGAGAGAGAGAGAGAGAGAGCGTCAGCAGTGGAGTCTGTATATATATATGGGTTATATGCTTGAGCTGCTGGTCGACCGCTGGCTTATATAGACTCACGGCCCGAGGGCCTATACTCTCTCTCTCTCTCTCTCTCTCGCAACCATCCCCTTGGATGACTGCTTATAGCGCGCACGCCGTGCCGTATCGCGCAAACACTGATTGGGAACTGATGTTTCTGCAATTGATGACGCTGCTGACTCCAAGGGGGGTGTGTACGCACGCAGAGCGACCAGGTTAGCAGGCACAGAGAGAGAGGCTCAAGGGGATGTGGGCCTCCCCTTTTGTTGGATTTGATTAGTTTATGGAGATTTAGATGAGGAGTAAGGTAGGGTGGGAGAGGGAGAGAGGGTTGTAATTATGGAGTAATGATCATGAAGGTTAGGTTTTATGATGGATTTTGGAGGGGAAGAGGTGAGTGGATTTCTAGATGAAGAAACGATGGGGTGATGGGTGGTATAAGGATGCTGGAAGTGGTGAGTATGAAGTATGTTAAAATATATAGGTTCTGGAATTCCATAAAGATATTATCATTTTAATAGTAAAGTGTAAGAAGTGTAAGCCCCTTGTCTTGGATAAAGCTGTATAATCTTCGTTGTTCATGAATACGCTTAAAAATCTTCTAGATGGTAAAGGAAATCTTAAAGGAAATTCTGTAAAGTTTACAGTCAACTAAATTCCTCTTAATTATAGAATATTCATTCTATATGAAACTGATTTTCTGCTTAGCACAATAATAAGAAGATTTCTTCTATCAAGTAGAACGTATATTTTTAAAAGTGTGTATTGAAACATATAATATATGGAATAATTTCAGAGGACTGACAGCTGATTTTATAAGGTAAGAATAAAATCGATTTCCCAAATTACTAAATAAAATAAAATTATGCTATTATTTCTAATAATATGAAACATTATTCAATATTATTCAACAATATTTACCGTTCCACATGTACACGTACCGCAAACGAATCATTTTTAATAAAACTCCTTCGTCAACGGAAATTCATCATCTCCAGCAAACATCCTCGCTCGCTCGCTCTCACCCGTATATATATATGTATATATACACAGACACGTGAAATTCGTGAATAATCATTCCGAGGGACGGGATTCATCGATCGCAGGCCCACGCGCGCGATGACAGAAGTAAGTCAGCAGAAATACGCGAGAAGGCAATATCGCGGCAACGACGACGACGACGCAAAAACGAAGCCCGTGAAAGCCCGCACGGCGCGGTATATATACGAGGAGAAAAATGTATATATCGAACGAAGGGAGGAGGAAGGGGAGGGCGGACTGTAATCATAAATAAAGCACGCGTCACTTCGCTGTAATTCGTCTTCGCGGGGCCGACTGACACCTCGCTTGATCCTGCAAAGCGCGCTCTTGCTTGGCTGTGTGTGTATGTGTGTCCGTCGATTATGGATGTGTGCGAGGTTTTAGTGTTGGATTCTCGGTGGTGGTCTGTAATATTTATGATTAAAATTGTTATGAATTATGGTGATGCAAAATTGCAATTTACTTATTTTTAGAATTATTAGTTCAAAAATTAAAGGTATAAAATTGAATGTATAAAATTTACTGCCTTGTATGGTTGAAAATATCACATGCTAATTCCAGTAGAAAATTTGTTATCCAAAGAATAATTTTTTCAAAGACAATAAGTTTCTCTTATACACAACAACAGCTGTCAAATAATTATATTTTACCGTCTAAATTTAACCAGTCCGTGTTTATCTTATGAGTATACAAAATACACAGAAAACATAAAGTTGCTAAAATGCCATTATTTCTACCTATACACACATTTAAAATCACTACAATTATACCAAAAAATCGTCAACTTATTCAAATCAACAACGGCAAGAACAAACAACGCAGCCATAAAAGTACCTAAAAACGTCGGGGTCGAGAGAGAGAGAGAGAGAGAGAGGTAAAGTACGTACATGTTCCCTCCCTCTTGCGTGGCTGCAGAAAGCTCGGAAAAAAGTCAGCGCGCTTCATTAAATCCGAGAGAATGGAGGTTGCGGGCGGGCGCGAGCCGTGGTTACGACGTGCGCTTCGTATACACACACATATATATATCTCTGTGCGCGCACGCTCGTTTTCTGGTAAATATTTATGAACGCGAATAAGCGTGAAGCTGACGTCTCTCTGTGCAGCCGCGTGCGCGTGAGGGCGGTGATGTCTCTTCTTCCCCACTGCCTGTGCGTTAGGGTGTGTGTATATATATACGTCACGAGGTTTCCACGAGCAAGCGCGTGTATATTACGTATGCGGATGATCGCGATGAAATTTCGCAAGTGCGCACGCGGAGCAACAGAGATATGGCGGAAATTCGTTGTTTTGTGGAGTGTAAGGTTTAAATTTCGGCGTGTATGCGTTTTTTTGGATTTTATTTATTTGCTTTGCAAAGAATGGGAGTGAAGATTGGTGTATAGTGTTCAATTAAGTGACGGATTATTCGTTATGAGCTGGTGGGGTGTTATTGGTAAGAAACGTATTTATAATTTTTGCTCTAATCTTTGATTTGATTCTTTAACCAATAAATTAAATTCAAAACTATATATATGTACATTGACAGTATATCCTAGATAAAAACGACATTTACTTTAACGATTCGAATCATCATAATGTAAAAATTCATAAAAAACCACTACATTATACCCTCATGTACAAATAAAAACTTCCACCCTATAACGATCACCGACAAAACAAACACGCGAAATTCAATGACCCTTATATACACTCGTATTCCATTACATCTTGCGACTGATATCTTCGCGCCGCGTCGTTCTGTCTCGCAACTCAGCGCGCGACGCTCGAAGATCCTTCGGCACGTTGGTCAATCAGTGGTGCATTGTACGTAACGAACCGCTCGCTCGTAATCCTCAGTACACGTCTAACTATATATCGTGGGAGAGGGGAAAAGAGAGGACGGAGAAATTGGCCGCAAAGAGACGACGAGAGATGACCGTAGGTTATTACGCGTGTGTGGTCGCGTAATGTAAGTTAAACAAGCATGTATATATGCGATCGACGTGTAGTGCAGTCCTCGTATTGCGGACGATTTCGTGGTTGGTGGTTCGTAATGAGGTTGATAGGCGGGATGATGTAAATCTTTTAACGACAAGTCTCGATATATTAATTTCATTAGGAATGCACCACCCACATACATAAAATGCGCCTATATAAGTTTAGAAAATATTCTTCTCTACGAACACCATGCCGACCTAAAATCCCCAATATTCTACTGGAAATCTAGACACGATCCTCCTCTCTAACAATTTTCACCTCCATGAACAATCCCAGCGCATCCATAGTCTTTAAACAATACACACCTGACAACCTCTCGCGCGCGTACCTGTAACAATCCCCGATACTTACCATTTTATCACCCTTATATACATGCGTCCTCGAAAGAACCCGCAGCAGTTCTCGTTGCGCGCGCGTCAAAGCGTGAGAAACGAAGCGAAATTAGCGTTTGCGCGCACGCGTCAGAGCGCGAGACTCATCGTCGTCGTTGTCGCTCATTAGACGCATTTGTCGAAGACAAAAAGAGCCCCGCCAACGTCCGCGCGTACCGCAAAAGACACGAGGCTTTTCCACGAGATGTGTACTTCAGACGCAGGTGGTATATACACGCGTCGCTTGCGTAGTCGCGGAGAGAGTGAGAGAGACAGAGAGAGAGAAATGCGATCGAGGTTACGCGACACGACGAGTGTCGTGGATCCCCGAGCACTTTGTGTTGCGTACATAAGCTTTGTTCTCGTTCGGGATAAAAGTATTCTGGGTGCGATTAATCTGCTATTCAGCGTTAGGGTTTTGTAGTCTTGATTGTTTTTGGATTAGTGTAGTTTTACAAATCTCTATGGAGGTCGTTTGTAAACAAGTATGAATATGGTTTAAGAATTTAAATAATTCCCTTACTAATATAGTAAAAAATACTGTGTTGGCCCGATACGGTACTGTAAATCAAAATTCTTCATTCGAGACAGCTTCAAATCTATATATATATCTCGTATAAGCAACTGGTTTTAACTAAATAACATCGATTAAACACAGAAAATTCACGTTCATATGAATCGCTTCCAAGAATTTGCAATAATTACTACTCCACTGGCATCACCTTCACGTAATATTCATTACTCTTCCACCCAATCAATACAACTATATCCAATTTGCCGAATCACGCTATACATCCCCGTTATAATACACCTCGAAATCGATACCATTAAGAAATTGAACGCGCGACTACGACGTATAGCTAATATAATATATATCACGACTCGCGACACTTCCGTTTAACCATCATCGTATATAGCAGCGCTCGCGGAGTAGAAGGGATAAGGCGATTGGCCTCTTCTCCATCCGGCGAGAGGAGTAGTCTCTTTACACACACATGCATATACATATACACGTCTTCGCCGCCATGCCGACTGCGCGTCGGCACGTCTGGCTACTCTCATTGGCCTCTCTCTCTTTCTATCTCTTTCCTCGCCACATCACACGCGTACTCACACGTACATTACATGTACGTGTGTACCATAGCGATCGGAGAGGAAACGCCGTGCATTCTTTATTTAACGCGACGAGCTATGATCTCTCTCTCTCTCTCTCTCTCTCACTCTCCTTCCCGTCTTCGTCGTCTTCAAGGAGGAGAAGGAGGAGATGAAGAGCGAAGACGCGCGGGGACCATTGAAGGTTCCCAGGAGGCCGAACAAAAGCTCGGACAACGAGCTGATCAAATTATCCAATTCGTTTGGATTGGCGAATGAGCGCGCGCGCACGCTACACATGTATGTATATATCATGCGTATGTATATGTGTGGATGGATAGAGGATGATGGTGATCGTGTAGATGATGATGATGATGATGATGATCGTCGTGATGATCCCCCGAGCGATTGCCGGGAATTACTGGCGCGCGTTAACGAGGAAAAATTCGTCGCCCGTGCAGCTGTCCGTATACAGTTGTGCGAGCTTGCGAGACGTTGTGAGCTGCGTTTGGTACGTGTAAGTTTTAAGATGGCGACTTGAAAGAAGAATAATGTCGTCGAGAAAATTTAACAGTGTGGGTACAAGATGTTCAGCATGAATTTGATATTGGGAATTTGTTTTGTAAATTTCATGATAAATAAAATCATTTTATTACGTGGAGAAAATTTTTGTGGTGAAAATTGTCATGTCTGATTTTAAAAGTCTATATCTTTTGATACAGATAAAATTACAATAAATCAATAGCAACGATGTCTGTGTAAAGTAAACATTTTACCTAAATTACTGCCATTACCACAAATTTATTGAAATTTCCTACATTACTATTATTTTATCTATAATTCTTGTATTTCATTTACCAATAATGCTATGATTTTAACTTTGAATCCCAAAATTAAAAAAAAGAACTTGTATACAAATTGTAAAATCCTTATCTTCAAACACCTATACAGCCGATGAAATTAACACCACCAAAAACTCATCTTCTAACCCACTTTCAAACGGTATATTCGGACTCCCACATATACTGTGCGAAACCTCGAGCTTGAAGGTTCGCTCTCCATTAATTTTAATTAGGCAAGTCACGAAGAGAGAGAGATAGAGAGAGAGAGCTGACTCTCGTTAGCGTACTTCTGCGTGAGACGTCAAAGGAAATCGACTTATACCCAAGCGTATATAACTTATAAGCCGAGACGTTTGACCTCGAAGTAGCATAATTTTCAGCTCGCTCGATCGTCAGAGAGCTGCGAGCGTGTGATCGCGCGACATTGAAAAGCCGATAGAAAAATTTTCACTTGAGAACTTAGCCTGCTAAGCGATAATATCGATATATATGTGTACTATTTTGATGAACGATGTTAAACGCGTGCTTGGATAGTTTTAGTTCATCTTTTTAGTATCGTTCTTGATTAATATTTCGCTGTGTGAGTAGTATGAAAAATCATTACAAATAAAATATTTTTTTTAAAAAATACTATTTGTTTCAGTACTTATTCTTGCATTATTCTAATAACATGTAATATTTTATCGGAATATTGTAGGTGCCTTGATTGTGAATGTTTTTTTTTAAACTATAGTCAACTTAAAACTAATAAAATAATACAACAAAAGTTTATATAACAAATTCATACACAAAATAAAACTATTATAATTAGGTTAAATTAAAAGTGAAAGTTGATTTTAAAATATTTAATGTAAAAAGTAACAAGAGAGCTCCATTTAAAAAATTGCGTTGCCTCGGAAAACATTTTCATTTTTATTATCTGAAAACATTTTTGTAAAATGAAAAAGATCTCATAATATTCGTAAAATAAATTTACTTATATACATTAAAAAAGTAACTAATATAATATATTACAATGAAATATAAAAGTAATCGAGGAAAATTAAATTGAAAAAAAAATCTCAACCTACAAAACAAAAAACTAAACATTTAATTATCAAGGAACGAAGGAAATCCGCAGCTCGCTTGGGCGCGCGAAAGTTATCTCTCGACCGAAACTATATATGCATTCTCGAATATTCCTCATTTTTCCGCGCTCGCTCGCGTCTCCCGTGCGCGTTATAAAACTTTTCTCTCCCTTTCATTCTTCCTCCCCGCGGACAGAGAAAACAGCTCCGAGGAATGAGAAGAAAACGACGAAGAAACCAACGCGAGCGCGAAAAAAAAGGCGACGAAGAAGCGTCGTCCGCACTCAACCTCTCACTCTCTCTCTCTCTCTCTCTCTCTCTCGTCGGCATATATATTTATAATCCTCGGGGATTTTCGCGCCACTTTTTCGACTTCTTATTTCCGTTTCGCGCGAGCGCAACGCTACGATGTCTCGCCCCGGGGCTCTCGTATTAAGACGCGCGAATTTTTCGCGTAGGAGAGTTGCTTTTTCTTCTTCCGGCGGTAGTAGGGAGCGACTAAGACGACGACGAAGAAGAAGAAACCGAGACGCAAGACGTTGACGGGACTCATTAAAAAGCTTCGGCTGAAATAGGGCCATGATTACGCGAGAAGTAGAAAATTAAAAGTGGAGGACGCCTGCCGTGCGCGCACACGGGAGAGAGAGAGAGAGAGAGAGAGTGAGTGGGTGGGAGGACGGGAAAATGTGTCATTCTTAGCGAGTACGCGCGGACTGGATTGAAGAATTGCGCGCCCTGGCTGCGCGTTTAATTTATTTATGGTTATTAAAACTTTAAAGACGTTGATGGTTATTTTGTCTCGAGGTTTTTCCAATTTTTTTTTTTCAAATATTCTCAAGGATCGTCCGTATAAAATTTGTATTTTCATTTCGTCGTTTAAAGTAAAGCAAATGAAAATATTAATAAATTATTATTTTACGTCGATATACTCACATTTATTTATTTGTGTAATATATAAAGAAAGAAGGTATAAAGTAACTTATTGAGGTACTAAATTTATTAATCTTCAGTACAGTAGTTGTATTATTTCAGAATGAAAATTTAATTTTACCAACTAAATGAACTTGTAATAAAAATTTCAACAAACAACTTGAAAAAAAAAATAATTTTCAACTGACAAAGGAACTATCAGGAGACAACGATGAAAAAAAAAAACTAGTTACTCCGCAACTCCACTAATATTCGTTCTTATCTCCAACGAACCGTAGCCTGACATCAAAGAACATTTTTCAAGCGATCAGTAGCCATTTCGCATCATCAAAGGTCAGCTTCTCCCTCTCTCTTCCCCCCTCTCTCCTGCGTCTCCTCGCGCGCTCGACTTCCTAAGCATGTACACATCTAAAAAGCTCCGCGAGTGACTAAAAAAAAAAAAAACAGGTATAGAGAAGACGATGACGACGACGAAGAAAAACGATCAGAGAGGAGCTCATGCCTCTGCAGCTTCTCGCTTCACACAGAGAGACATCCAACGAAGGTGAACTACATACATGAGCGCGTGCGAGCAAGCAAGCAAGAGAGAGAGAGAGAGAGACTTGGCTGGAGGCTCTCCGCGGCCATGATGCTGAGCTGCTGCTGCTGTTTGACGCCCAGAGGAGGAGAAGCCCCGAGGAGGAGGAGGAGGCGGAGGTGAGAGAGAGAGAGAGAGAGAGAGACGACGACGACGACGACGGCAGCGGCGACGGCGAAGGAGAGAGGGGAATGATTAATTACGAGGGAGTGACGACGAGCGAGCTGGTGAGCGGGAGAGAGAAACTCACAGTACAGAGAGAGTGAGTGAGTGAGTGAGAGAGAGAAAAGGAACGTGCGAGAAAGAGAGGGAGAGAGAGAGAAAGGCGAGAGTGGGTATAAGGCGCATAAGCGCGCGGATGAAAGAGTTGGACGAGCATTGGGTGTGAACGACAGCAGCAACGCGGGGACACACGTGCACTTGAGATGCACGAGCGAGTTGAGAAACATCGCGCGCTCGCGCAATGTGTGGAGGTTTTTCCTCCCGCGACTCGGCCGCCTGTGATGAGAATGCACCGAGGCTTTGAAGGAGTTCACAAGCGCAAAACGCGCGCTGTATCGAGCCGAGTCGCTCTTTTTTTTATGCTTTGGAGTAGTAGTAGTCGTCTTCTTCTTCTTCTTCAGCTTTTGCGCCTCGTTTTTCGTAACGCAGAGAGAGAGAGAGAGAGAAAGAGAGAGAGTTTGCGAAAATGAGCGAGATGAAATTTTACACGCCTTTGTAGTGGTAGGGTGGTGGTACGTTTGATGGGGGTGGATTTATCGTAAGGATCATGCAGGGTGGAAGGCAATCGAAGTAATGATAGGGTTGAAGGATACTGTAGGAAAGTTATTATATACATTTAGGATGAATAGATTGAATTATTTTGTGCTTCATCATGGTTAATGTTTTGATTAAAAAAATAAAAAAATCAAGCTTTACTTCGAACTAATTAAGGCAAGACAAGTTATCTTGTAAAAGCGCATAATATATATTAACTCTGATTAGATCAAAACATGTACTGATTTTATGCAAGTACTGACCATGAATTGTTATTAACAAAACCATATTTTAGCGAGTATAAATAACTTATATTTTGAACGTATATGTATTTCGAATATATTTTTCTAAGACCCATTTTTGATAATCCGTTTGCATTAATTACCCCAACTTCAAACATCATCATCGAAAAATAATAAAATCCTAATAACACCGCATATACAAAACCGCAATCACTTCCCAAAACCCTCTAAAGAATTCCAGCTACACACATATATAGCAGCTCTATTCCCACACACCAGCAAACCACTCCGCACAATAACATTAAATTCAGTTTATCTAAATTGCTTTTCCGTCTAATTCAATAATTCACCTTGCCCCCGCAAAATTCCGCAAGATGCCGCGTTTCCACCCATTCCAACGTCCAGTTCTCAGTATATATATATATAAGGTATATAAGCGCATGAGCCACGATAATCGCACGGAAGAACCACGTCGCGTGCGGGACCGCGTAATATTGGCGTACGAAATATAGCCTCGCCGTCGTGGCGGCGCGGCAATCAGAAACGCATTACCGGAGGGCGAGTATATAGAAGGAGGGAGGGATAGGTTACCGTCACGAAAATACGCGGTTCCCCCCTCCGAATTATTTTCTCGTTCATCGATCCCAGAGACCTTCAATCTCATGGATCCGACCCTCCCCCTCTTCCTCCTCCTCTCGAAGCATATTTCAAGCGACGCGTCGCGAATTTTCCGCACTACGACGCGCCTCGTCGTTGTAGCTTGCAGCGCGCGGGAGAAGTCTCGAATTATGCGGCGATTTATTTGCGAGGTTGCGTGTGTGGAAGAGAGGAGGTTGTTATGGAGGGTTGGGTGATGGAGTGGTTTATATTTGGTAAGTATAAGTAGCGATTGGTTTGTATTTCGTTTAAATTTAGGAAATTTATTGTCCGGTATGTGATTTATTGTTTTTTTGGTATTCTTTTGAAAAGAATATAAATTGGCGTACTATATACAGAAAATATTGGACATCAATGAAAAGAAGTTTAGCATTTACTTTGTTGATTAATAAAGTTCTAGTATTCTCTTTCAAAACGGTGTACTTTGGTAAAAATTTAATCAATTTTATCAATAAAAACATTACATAAATTTAACAAATCACATAACAACGACTAAAATGTACGGAAATATTCCATTCAATAAAATTTTTCTTCCACATATATCTTTTGTCTTATTGAAGCCCCAATCTTATCTTTCAAAAAAACTTCCGCAGTTGCTAAGCGGTACAAAATCAAACAAACAATCAGTCTCATCACTAAAACCCACTAAAAAAAAACAACATAGCTCACGAGACCAAAACCTCGAGAATCTCCCTAAACGGCTCGATCGGCACTCTCGTAAATATATATATACACACAAAAAGCCATAGCGTCGATCTCGCGCTTGCCGACCTCCAAAGACGCGAACATGACGAATGACTCGACACGGAAGAACGAAGCAACGAAGAAGAAGGCGGCAGCACGCAAGCGAAGAAGACGGATTAATAAATTTTCGAGATATAACCGCAACGCCGGTTGCGGCAGCGGCAACAGCCACTTGCTCTTTCGTGCGCGCGCGCGCGCGGATCAGTCATTAGAGAGATCAGCGCGCGTGAGCTCAAGCCACGAGTGATGGATCCTTCCTAATGATTCCTCTCCCCGTGTACATCACACACACACGTATACACATTCATATATATATACATATATATATATAACGGTGCGAGTGCGCGCACGCGCTTTTATTCAAAAGAGCGCGCGCTCGAGAGAAGAACGATGATGATTCTAAGTAGGCGCGTGGAGCTGGAGGATCGTTTTATCGTGCCGATATATATACACGTATATATATATATATATACATATATATGTAGCGCGTCACTTTTGCTAGTTTCTTTTTTCTTCGAGAGCAGGCTTCTTAATTTATAACTCGAAGAGAGATTTATTAGAAAAATGCGACCGACGAGGTGGCTAATGATTCTTCGCGGATTTTTGCGAATATACATAAGCATGAGTCACACGAGTGTATTATACGCGCGTGAGGTGTTAATTTTGAAGAATGTTTTCAATACTGAATTATATTTCTTCGATTACCTTTTTACTCGAGAATTTGGCATTCGCGACTGCCTGCTGGACGGTTGGGATGTTTGGCAGAAAAATTAATGATTCGTCTCAGTTCGAAATGATGTGCCGCGCGCGGTGTGTTTAATCAATCTTCTTAAGAGACGGTTCATCGAAGTATTTTAATATGCAAAAAATCAGGATCTAATATATTAGCGATTGAATTGGGTGACCAGCCAAGATATTAGCGTATATATAACTATAAATAACATTTTTTTCTGTAGTGTAAATTCGGGCGTCCGAGACGTATTTTTTCTGATGTATAGTAAGTGCTTATTTTTACAAAACATTTTGTGAATTAATCTTTGTTTATTTTGCATTTATCAACTATGCTCGTGCGATTCCCCGCATCGCCCCTGTATAATTCCAACGACACACGGTATATTAACTCCAGGCGCTAACCAAAAAGATAAGACGTCCGAGTGACGCTCGCGACGAATCGCCATCGCTTTGTATCTCCCTTATCTCCGCGTGACGAGCGCCGATGACACGTCGCTGATCCCCTTTATAGGAGACGACGACGACGACGACACGAGGGGAAGGCGATCCTCTCTCTCTCTCTCGCTCTCTCTCTCTGTTAGCTTTTTGTCCTGTCTCGTGTGCGCGTACGCTCGCGACGAGACCGACGAGAGCCTTAATGAGATCGTGAAATATTTAAACGACCGGCGACGTCGGTGCTGCTGGGACATGACGCTGGTGGTGTGTACCTCGTTCCGAGTAGTTTCAAGTCTATGGGTGTACGTAAGGTTAGCTTGAAGACTTTTGAAGATTACGTCGAGAATGACTAATTTCAAGAGGGGAAAAGAGTTGCTGCTGCGACGATTGAGGCGATGAGATTTCACATGATTTTTGACTGATTTTCGAGATTATTTCAATTTGGTGGTTAATTTTTTATGGTTATGGCGAGTAGTGTGTAAATAAACACGTAGGTAATTGCGGTATATTTATATAAAAATTTTGGAGTAGAAGATATAAAATAAAATATTTTATTTGACTATGTTGAGATATTGGTAGGGTAAAATGATCGCCATTTGATTATATAAAACAAGATTTACAACAATAAAAATAAAGAAATCAGGATTAAAAAAAATAATTGTGAATGAGTAAATAATCTCCATATCATTTTGATACGTACTTGTTCAGTAAATTTATTTTCTTACAATTGTTATTAAACAAACATTTACAAATACCCTGATGATAACTCTAACTACTACGTGACAGATAAGTTAAATGGTTCTTTATTATACAAGGTTCTTAATTGCTTTGAGTTTCAAGGAATTGAAAATTATCCAAAATTAATAAAAATTTGTTTAAAAAAACAAACAAAGATTTCGTCGCTTGTCTATCATGAAACTTTTTAGTATATAATGTATTACTGAATTGCACAGGGCAACTCGATTTGTTTAAGACGTAAATCACTATTCTTTTCTTACATTAAGTACTTTTACATGTCCAGTCGATAAAAACAGCGTCAGTATAGTACGGCGCCCCTTTAATATTCAGTAATTACTGTAACAACTTTTCATAATTTTTTATCGTTTTCTGTAAATAGTATAATAGTGAATTCATACTAAACGTCAGATCATAATATCGTTTGCATCAGTTCCCATAAACTTGAGGTTTTCTCATATAGAGGCTATCCAAGTATATATCAAATATAAAAAAAAATATCACTACACGTCCCACCTGAAAAAGAGCAATAATTCCCCTCCAGATAAGTATTAGCTGGCTAACAGGCAAATCCCGACGCAATCGAAGTAACGAGTAATTTCACGTAAATTGAACACGCGCGCTCTTGCTCCCCTCACTTCGCGAATCTTTCTCTTCCCTCGTATACCAACGCGCGAGTAGCTACCTATACACCATCTACCCCCATACCTATATATATATACACCTCTGCCAAAGCTTCTCAGTGCACGACGGCGAATATCATTAAGCACGAGTGAGACACACACAGACACAGACAGTCAAAGACAGCGCGCGCGAGGCGGAAGAAGAAAGAGAAGCTATCCTCCTTCTCCTCTCTCGTGCACGCGCGCGTGCGAGGTAAGGCGAGTCTTTGAAGACAGAGACCCCCAAGGCGGCTAAAATCAAAGCGCGCGCGCGCTCCCTGGGAGAATCACACGCATGCGTGTATATAGGTATATATATGCGTATACGTGCGCGCATATATACAGAGGTTTGCCGTGAGGAGAGAGAGAGGCGCGGAAATGCGTATTAGGCGCTGCCGCAGCGTCGAGGCGTTATTAATCAAGTCATTGCTGCCAAGCCGAGCGATCGAGGGAGAGAGAGCGAGAGAGAGAGACGGCTGAGCGTGTGTATATACGTCAAAGTCGAAGATGCGCGACCTGCGCTGCTTGCCTGACAGCACAGTGTCTGTGTATATACATATACATATACGTGAAGGTGTACGTACACGTATCACACGGGTATATATGTATATATACGTCTTACGCCGTGGTGATACAGTGTAGCTCAAAAGTTTCGAGTCATGATGCCGTGGAATCGAGACGGGAGAACGGTGATGTTTTTTATCTGTTGTTATATGTGTATGTGTGTGTGTATGTTAGTGTCGTTGTTGTGGCTCGGTGTAAAAGGTATAGAATGGGAATACTGTGGTGCGGAATGTAATGTATAGATACATAAGAGGTACTGCCATGGGAATGGGCTGATTGTGTGCCATTGAGTGATGTGATAAATTGGCTAATTGCTATTGAATATATATCTATATCTTTAGACGCGTATTATAGATAAATATGTACTTATCGTTACAGCTTTATTTACTGTTTTATGTATTACAAAAAAATACTATTCAAAAATAGCATCTAGGACCACGGGAGCGCTCCGAAAGCAAGTATATATGTTATACTAAAATTTTAAGAAATCAACCATAACTTATTCGCTGTTTATCAACTACAATTCCTATACCTATATTATACTACCGAACTCGCAACTTGATCCGGTAAACTTTTGCACCTCACTGTATATAGTAACGTAGCGATCCGCAAGTGCCAAGCCGACGGACGGAGAACCGAAGGTGTGCGCGCAGGTGCCGACACGAGAGGTCGAGGCGCTCCACCGAGGCGCTTTATTAATAACCGATAATTTGATACGCTTCCCCGGTCGCCGTCGTCGGTGTGCTGTGTGTATATATACGTTGTGTCGTCAGGCGCGCGGCGTTGCCGACGCAGTAACCAGACCGAGCGCGCGCAAACGTCGATGGCGCGTGATGCGAGCGCGGCGTGTGCCTATTGCGATGTTGGTTTATGTATTTATCTATATATGTTTTTGGAGAATGACGAGAAATGGATGTGGATGTGACTTTGAGAATAGTATTTTTGTGCGTAACATAATAGAATTGCGTATATTAATAAACTTATTATTTTCTTTAATATTGACGAATATAATTTTTTAGAATATAAAGCTAGAAGAACTCGAAAATCTTTGATCTCTTAAAAACGTACATGAGGGTATTGCACTACGTACTAAGTTAACATAGAAATATTGTTAAAGAAAGTGCAGATTGTAAAAGCTTGAAGCTTCTCATCTAATTGAATTTCGCACACATGCTTGCAAGAATTCTCCGCAATATCTTTTAATCCGGTTCGCACACCTTTCTTTTCCCATTCCACATCATAAGCCGCTTTTCTTCCTCGCCTTCTAGCCGTTCTTCTTCAGCATCGCAGCTTTCGTCGCCATCGCTCCTTTCCTTCACACTTTTCCCCTTATTTCGCACACCTCGCGTTACGAAAATTTGCGTACAGTAGCGTCGCAAGTATATACGAGGAAATTGAATGAAAGAAGAAAGAGGATGGCAAGCGGCGGAAACGAGTCCGTTACGCACTTACATATATACAGGACACTTTCGTATATATTTTAAGCGACGTGTGAGTGAACTGTCGCACCGATGGGTTTCTTTGACCTTGGAGATGGAATAATGAACGGGTGAAATGTCCGGGTATATATGGTAATAAGTATACATGTTACTCACCGATTTTCGTGTTGTATCGCAGGAGAGGTGTGGCGTTACCGTAGCTTCCGGCCTCTGCAAAAGAAGAAAGAAGTTGTCGTTTAATGTATGCCTGTTCCGACGAGGAAACGTCAATAAAAGATAATTGGAATTTTCACGGGAGGTTGAAATCATATTTATGCTTCAGGTGTACATAAGTAACAGGATGTTTCAATAACTAAAATGATCTCTTTGTAATATGCATATTTCTTATAAAGTTTAAACGATTTTCCTAATTTCTTATAATGAACGAGGTAAATTCTACGTCAAAATCTAACTAAACCAATAATGTTTGTAAAACAAAAGATATTTTTTACTCCACAAAAGATCCAACAATCCCCAAAACACCCGAACACAACACAAACTATCCTCGCGATAAAGCTCCTATAATTTTGCCAAGCAAGCTCTCACCGCATTCCCAAAACCTCTACAACACCGCACTTTTCCACAATAGACAGTACCGAAGAATCGCCACGTACAAACTCCGCACACTAAACTAAGAAAAAAAAACCTCACCTCTAAACGCTCGAGCTCTGCCGAAATCGTTGAAAAACAAAAAAAAGAGAAGAAAAAAGAAAAGCAACAACCGGAGACCACACTCTACCGCCGCCGTCGTTGCTCCAAACAAAATCGACTCGCGTCGCATATATATATCGAGGGACCGCTGACTGGGAAATTCGCCGGAAAGCCCCTAGCCAAAGAGAGCGAGAGAGGAGAGCATCGAAGGCGAAAAAAAAGCGCTGGTACTCGCGAAAAAAAGCTTCCCATCGAACGACGACTACTACGCCGCACAATCGATGAGTCGAGCGGTGGCGGCGGCGGCGGCGCAGCAAACACCCACATACACTCGTTTTCTCCTTTTATGTTCGGAGCGAACGACGACCTTCCGCGTCGCCGGCAGCGCGTAGTGAAAAAACAAACTCACCGTACCGTCACCCCCCAACCCCTGACTCTCCTTACGTAATCCGTCTGTTAAAATATCAATCTCGACGTTTCTGCTCTTTGCAGAGAAAGAGAGAGAGAGAGAGAGAGACCGGCAGTAGCAGCAGCAGCAGCAGCATTTCATCCGTGTACGCGTCCTTTTTCATTCGCTCCATTTCTTTGCGCGCGAGGGCGCGCAAGGCCATCGGCGCCGACGAGCCCATGGTATATATATATATACGTATACGTGAACCGACCCTCTCTCGCTTTTCTGTCTGGACGAGGTCATCAAAGATGCAGCAGCAATCAGCGGAGCTAGTCAGCGGGTGGCTCAGCCAACTCTCTCTCCCTCTCTCATCTCTCTTACTCCGTTCGTATGTATGTATATATATGTATATAGATACGTGTGGGGGTACGCAGTGACGGTGTGCGCGCGCGAATTCTTTGAATGTCTAAATCAAGCATCACGTCGCGTATGGAACATTGACTGGTTGTAGTTGGTGGGGAGGAAAAAGTGGCAGAAAAATTAAGAGAGAGAGAGAGAGAAAGAGAGAGAGAGAATGTGTATGTGAGCGAAAGCTGATATACATAAATATATATGCAGGGAACAAAGCAATATGTATATACATATATCAGCCGCGCGCGATATGCATAGTGCGGAAAAAGAATGAACGAGAGCAGTAATCACTAAAGTACGATGTGCATGGATCATGAAGGTGAATTTATATGATGAGATGCGAAGTTTACAGTAGTGATATTTCGTGATGATCATTAAACAAATAAGCTTTTGTCTTGGTATTTTTGGATTTTGTTGTTGAGAGTGTCATCGCTTCTGATTTTGAAAAGGGAATCAAATTGAATTGTCAATTATTTATTAAGTTAAGCTTTCCGTTTTCTCATATTATAATGCTGAAAATGATAGCATGTGGTTAAAATGATTAATGAATATTTAAATTTAGAAAAATCATTGTAGGTGATTATAAATAATAGTTTTTAGATATTTGAAAAATTATTTTGTTTCTTTAACGATTATTCTCAGAATGAGACAATGTGCCACATGTTCTTAAAATTCCGGGAATAAATGTAAACTATTAGAAATATCCATAAATCAAACGTTACTAATCAACTACAAATTCATCTACCGTATCATGAGTTTATTTAAATTACAGTCACTTTTAGTATTAAGTTAAGTCCCTAAATTATATAACAATCAGGTCACAGAACACCCCGCCTTCTTTGTTTCCTCAGTTCATTCGACAAAACAGTCATTATACGTATTGTATATACCTTCTACCGAAAATTCCACGCTATCCTATAATACCCCCTCTCCCCATACATACACACACATGCAATTTTAATTAAAGAACCACCTCCCGCGCACCATCGAAACAATATATATATATATATAATACATCGAATGACAATGATCATGCAGCGTCGTCGAATCGATGAAGAATTTCAGCCGAAAAACACACGCACACAATGGCCAGTTTCGTGCGCTACTTGCTTGAGAGCTTGCTCGCACCCCCTGTAGCGAAGAAAGCACATCAAAGTGCACCCAGGGTGGCCAAGCACGCTAAAATGCGTTGCGATGATATGCTGGGCGTATTAAAAATGCAATATACTTTCTATAGTTGATCCCACGTGGTATGTGCGATGGCGTCAGCTAATTAGCAAAGACCTGCGAGCTATCCCGTTGTCATGCAAATATTGCTTGGAGCGTAGATGCAGTGAGAATGAACTTGTGGAGAACGATGAGATGCGTTTGGGTAATTGTACAAAGCAATAGTGGAATGGTTTGTTGGATTTTTTTGTTAATTGAGTGATAAAGTAAATATGATATGTTCATCGATATTTAGCTTCTGTAAATGTGGAATTCGAGGAAATGCGCATTAATCAATAGAAGTTGTGGTTCAAAATTGATTATATTTTATAGTTTATGTTAATTAATTAACGAAAACATTTTTACCGAAAAATATATATATATTTAATAATAACCGAATAAACTTAAAAATCTTACCGGTCATTAAAATATCATTTTTGATAATAAATATAAATGTCAAATATTTTTTAATTACTATTTATAATTATGAAATAAAAAAACTGTTGTTATTAGCCATAAAATTAAGTAAAATAAGTGTAATTTATCGTCAACGTTATTACATTATTATAACTTTTAAACTTATTTCAAGACTTTTCAAGATTTCATTTGTAATCCTCGCATAATCAAATCTTAGATCCTACAATATTCAGATTAGTTGACTCTCATCATACTATCAGTAAGTTATGGATCCCTTCTCCATCAGAGCTTGATCAGATATTTTAACATTAGAAGAAAAGTAATTGCATTATTTAATTAAAAAAAAATTTTACTTTCATATGAACGAATTATATGGCTAATAATTTAGAAAATATTTTAATCTTACATTTATTACCATTCGTCCTCTCTATAACGTATAATCCTTACACTATAACCATATTGTCACGGGATTAGTATAGAACTTGAAAAAAAATTTGGTTTCTCCAAAACAATACCAATAAAGGGTTAAACCTATTGCGCACCGAAACACGTGATCTCATTCAAAGAGTTGCGCAAAACTCATCCAAAGAATTCTCTCATTGAATTGCGCCGTTGATCTATCTCAAATTAACAGGCAGAATCGAGCTTGGAATTCCCGGATCGAAATTTTAAATTAGAGACATGCACATATACATCCAAGCTTGAGCAGAGAGAGAGAGAGTGAGAGAGAATGGAATATGGTAACACCGAAGCTATTGATTATAGGGTGGTTAGGCGGGCGTACAATAGAGAGAGAGAGAGAGAGAGAGAGAGAGAGAGAGAGAGAGAGAGAGAGAGAGAGAGGACCAGAGAGCAGCTAGAGCTCGGACTAAGAACGGAATACCTGCAAACCATTACTAACGAGGGTTGCTACCGAGCGCTGCAGTCCGTAAGGACGATTTCACGAAGAGTATTCTAGAACGCGAGAGCAATAGAGAGAGAGCTTATCACTCACAATGGATTACATCTTCATCATCGCCAAAGGATTGAATTCGCTCGCTCTCTTCCTCTCTATCTTTCGGACAACGTTACGTGCCCGTTATATTACACAGCCCGACTCGATTATAGTTGCATGTTTTTGTCCTTGGTAAGATTACAGAGCCGAATTGGCTCGTTCATTAAGCTCATCGACGAGAGAATTTCGTTTTATATCGATAGGGCGAACACTGTGTTTTTTGCGAAACTCATACAGGGGCGCGTATAAGCTGATACCTTTTATATATATGTATGCGTGTAGTACGAATTAAGAGTGAAAGTGAGAGAACGAGACAATAGTGTAGGCTGTATCGTTGATTAGGAGAGAAGAGAGAAAGAGCACACAATGAGGAACAAACGCACGAGCGAGCGGCAGCTTAAAATTTGCCCGGAATTCCAGCGAGGGAGAGATCTGCTGTTGCCGTTGTTTGTAAGATTGTTTCGAACAAATGGAGATGTTTGTATATGGATTCAAGAAAAATTTTGTCGATTTGGTCAACTGTGAAACGAGCCCTAATAAGAATTTTTCTCACTTCCATCTCATAATAATAACCCTTTCGATTTATTATTATGAGAAGCATTAAAAGTTGATTTTTCTTTATACATATAAGCTTGATACGATTCTACCAGAATACTGCACTTATTATTATACTGATTGTTTTATCATTCTCCTTCAATCCTGTGTACTATCATTCTATCAATATTTTTTAATTTATATAATCGATTTATTTATAACATTACGATAAATTAAAAATACACGCATGCTACATCGTCCGAATTAATTTCGAGCCAACCGCGGATCTTAAAAGCCAAAGGATATTCGTTCCTCAAAATCCCTTCCCGGAACGAATTCACGCATGCACCGTCATCAATTACAAAATCTAAACGAGATAATACCCCATATACGACGACTCTGTCCCCACAGGCATACATGTTTGTACTTCGTCATTAAACCGCATAACTCGCTCTCGTGTGTCCCATCCCTCCCTTTCCTCTGGTATAAATTACAAGATTCGGCCGTCATCGCAAATTAAATGCCCTTCCGAATTGAAAACAATTTCGGTTCTCTCTCTCAGCCAAGACTGATCCATTCGCGAATCATCTAAACGTTCCCTCTCTACATTCATTCACCCACTCACACATACACACACATACGTTACACGCTCATCTCTTTCTGTCTCCTTGCTACCGCGCGGAGAAGATAAACGGATTACGGGCGCACGCTTGCGCTTTGTGTCAACGCGGATCCGGCTTCCCTCCGGCGCGTGCGCGAATTCGGTGAGTCCACGTCATATATATATACATGTATATTATATGTATATATATATATATATATAGAGCTTCCATCATCCAACCGAGATATTACGCGCTCCGTCGGGCTAGCTCGCTGCGCGCACTGATAACCAATTTTCATTACTATTAATTTGCCGACGGGACCGAATATGTGTATGTGTGTGTGTGTATGCGACCACCGTCGCGGTATGATGGGTCTTCTTCGTACTACTACTGTGTGGCATGGGGATAGGGAACGTGTGGGTAGTCTTGTCAGTGCGTGGGTGGTACAGAGAGGATGAGCGATTATTAATCCCCCCAGAGCGAAAGAGGATCATTGGGTATCATCGATCGTGGCTACGGCTTGTACAGACTCTGTGTGTGTGTGTGTCTGAATTGCGAGTGTGGACTTTTTTTTTGTGATGGTCGATGCGTGGAATTGGAAGGGGGATGAAAAGTTCTGTGATGTTTTTGATGATGGTAATGGCGTGGTTGGTTGATGATAAATTGTAGCAATTTGGAATGATTTTGGTAGGGGGGATATTTTTTTGCGGAGGGAGATAGAAGTACTGTGTGCGATTTGTATTTGGGTATATATCGAAAATATGAGCGTTTGATCAAAGAGATTTGCTTGCGTGCTTTTGGTGCATTTAATGAAGTAGTTCTCAATTACACTTTTACAAAATTCATTGAAGTTTGAAAAATGATATTAAAAGGGTATTACGGAAAAAGATTCAATATATTAAGGAATGTGGTTTTAATGTTCAATAAATTAAAATTTTTTAATCTTAAGCATGTTCTATAGGTGTCAATTAGTTGATTTTCAACCAAATTGTAATAATTTTCCACCGAAATTTTTTTTATAATATATACTGACCTAGGTCAGTATATACTATAATTTTTCAAAGAAAAATTGTAAAAAATTTTATTTTCAATTTTTTAAACCTTGACATCAGAGACACCAAAATATTACCATGTAAATATTGAAACATTCATCACTACAAAAATTACGGAATTCAACCGGCAATAAACCAACATCGCCATCTTTTCTCAAAAATACCATTGGTAAAATTCAAGTTTCATTCGTACGTCTCTCCGATTGCTATATTGATCAGGTATACACAACTCTCTCGCAACCGAGCATCATTAAACTCATTAAATTTTTACGCCAACATCAGTCACGACAAAACACGTCGTTCTCTCTCTCCCTTCAATCCCAGCACATCTCATACACACGCGATTCATATGACATAATCGTAACGAGCAGCGATTAAGGAACTTTTTCTTCATCGTCGTAAGAATTCAAACGTCTATCGTATACTACACGCTGCTGCTGCTGCTGCGGCTATCAATCTTCTCAGAAAAATCATCGCGCAATCGCTCGCATCGATGATCGCAACCTCGGATATATCATCAAAGCCCGAAATGATTCCCAAATTAGCGTAATGAGTGTGCGTAGTAGTGTCGACTAGGGGTGCCTGGTTCTCTCACACACGTATACGTATATACATATAACGCGCGAGCGCATTCAAGAAACGTCGAGCGAGCGAGCAAGCGAGCGAGCAAGAGAGAAAAAAGAAGGTCAAGCGAGACGAGCACGTACGCGCGACGTGGAATGAAATATGAGAGTGGGATAATCTTGCGTCAACTGAAAAGTTCCGCAAGAAGAGTAATGGACGCCCGGAATGTCGACACATCGCGCGAGCTCACGTATTCCTTCTCCTCATCCTCCTCCTCCTCCTCCTTCTTCAACGTCGCGCTCGCTCTTTCATTCGGCATTCCCGTTGGTATCTCGCGCGAACCACCGGCTGCTGCTGCTACTGCTACTTCTGCTTCTGCGCGATGGAGACTTATTAAAACGCCCGCGAGGTAGAATGCCAATTTGTTTCTGTGAGAGTGAGAGAAAGAGAGGAGGAGAGATGGTTGCGGAGAATGGACGACACGATGACGCCAGGTGTGCGGCTGATTTGAATGTTGCCCGGTGGACGGATTTTGTTTAAATGTTGAAGTGTGGGAAAGAAGATGCAATATGTTTAAATATGCTTATACTATACTGGAGAATAATTATCATACTAATGATGGTGTCATGCTTAGTAAGTAATAATATGGACGAGTAAAATATGTATAATACATAAATGGTAAAACATTGGTCCCAGGGCGTAAAGATACAAAGTTTTGTTTTATAGAAAATTGGTATTATAGTTCCTTTTGAGTTATGATATTTAAGTATTTATTTTTTTATCAATAAAGTAAAATTTTAAAGTATTGAATACGATTGAATAAATGTCTAAGATTTGTTTCACCTCAAGAATCCAAAATATATGAAACAAAAATAATTTAACACTATAAGCATAAAGCTCAAAAGAAATTTAATTCTTGCCAAAAGCAGCATTGACTAACGATTTCAAAGTCACACTTCACCTTCAATAATCTCATAATTTCAAGAGCGCCGCAAGCAACCGTATAACAACCCCCTCGAAGCGCTGTGCGCAAAATCAAATCGCCTATAGGCACTCGCGCTCAGAAAGGATCAGTGCAAGGCTTATACACCATGAGGTATCGGTACAAAAGTGATAAATATCGCTCGATAAAAGCGTCGCGTATACAGACACGGTACACACATACCTTTGCTTGCATACATAACACACGGCGTTTGTTTACAATGCCCACACCCCCAGCATATCGACTTAGCTGCCGTCACCATCGCTAACGAGCCGTGGCACATTATACTTAATCGAGCATTGTGCGCTCTATACTTATATCCACGTGCCCCCGAAAAATCGCCCTTTCGTCGAATTGTTCCTATATATACGAGCGCATACACATATATACGCATTATGCAGAACCGCGAGTCCTCGAGATAAAAAAGAGTCGTCTGGGACGGCAGTGTAAGTTTCGTTGGAATTTTCTGCACACACATACACCCTCTCTTCTTGTAAGAACGTAAAAACAATACCAGAGCAAAGCTATGTGTATATATAAGAATAAGCCAAAATCGACGGCTGATATAAATGTCGCGCCCGGGTCTAATTATACGCGTGGGTGAGTCAATGCCGAAAAAAAAAATCGACGAAAGAGAAGAGAGAGCGAGAGAAAAAAAACAAGGCGACCGGAAGAAACAAAGAGCCGCGAAATTCGCGGGAGGTATTGTACTCGCGACCGTGTATATATACACACGCGTTTGGAATGTGTAATGCGAATGCGAATTGAGAGGCTAAAAACCGCGTTATACATATATTGAAAAAAACCTCGATGAGGGTGGTTATATGTGCTCTCGCGTGCGCCCGAAAAAAAAGAAAGTGGAAGGAGAGAGAGAGAGAGCGAAGAAATTTGGCGGTGCACGCGCGTGCGAGTACGCGAGTGGGCGAAAATGAGAAAACGCGGGATACAGAGAGGAAAAAAGGGGGAATCAATTGAAATTGAGAAAATAGAGAGGAGAGGCAGAAGTGGAAAGAGAGAGAGAGAGAGAGGAGAGCAAATCGAATTGAATCGAAAAGCTGCACATATACACACACGCGGAGAGAGAGAGAGAGAGCGAGAGAGACGCAGTCGTGCCTATTGGTTCGAATTTCCGCTGAATGGACCACCCGGGCCAAGTGAGCGAGCGAGAGAATGAACGAGAGAAAGAGTAAAAGAGAGAGAGAGAAAGAGAGAGAGAGAAGGATCTTGTGAGTCAGGCCGCGTTTTCATGCCCATTTGTACGCCGAAACCGTCGCATTCCTCTCGTCAAAATTCTCCTCGGCTGCTTCACCCTTCCGACGGCTTTTTAGCATTGGCATAACTAATATTTCTCGCGAGCGAGCGAGCGGGCGGGCGAGCGTTCGCCTTTGGAGGGCGATGAAAACAAGCGAACGTAGAAGGTGGAGGCAAGAAGGAGCACGAGAGAGAGAGAGAAGCATTAATAAGGGTAATATATTACAGAATCCTTTGTCAAGAGTATCTTTGGACTTTGGAGGACAGATCGCGCGGCGTTGGTACGCGCATGGGGGGAGAACGAGATTCCAGAGTTTTGATGTATGTATGTGTGGATGTAACTATGTCTGAATTACCCGTGTGGAAAGGATTAGGAGAGAGAAATTCGTGCGTTGAATAAAGTTATATTAGGATTTTACGATGAGAGCATTCGTCATATTTTTCATGTGTGAATGAATTTTGTTTTCTTTCGTTTAAAGGAGGGGATATTAATTGATTCGGCAACGGCGCAAGGTTTATTAATGAGCATACACGCGCGAACGTGCGTTTGAGGAGATTTAATGAGACGGGTGAGAAAAAGAGTGAGACAGAGAGAGAGAGAGAGAGAGAGACTTTTATGGTAATGACTGATTAGAAAAAAAAGGGAGAGGCGTGTAATGAATGGACGTCAAGGTGGAGTTGAAGAAATTATGAAAAATGAGACGAATAAATTAGGCAGAGAGGTGTGAAAAGTTAAGAGGATTTTGCAACTGAGGGAACACCTATAGCGACAGCGATGAATTGGATTTTTGTTGTTTATATTTGAATGATATCCTTGGAAAAGTTATGAGCAATAAGGCAACATAGTTAAGAGTTAGAGAAAAAATATAAAATAATAATTAAAAAGATGTAAAATATATTGTTTATTATGTATCCACCATACCAACATTAAACAACCCGATTAACCTCGCCAAACCCCAAGTTTTGAAAAACCCACACCACAACATCCCGCTCGTTCGTTCCACAATCCAAATCTCTCAATCTCGTAGAAAATCTGTTCTTCTCTCTCTGTCTCGTGCGCGCGCGTGCACAGCAGAAAGAGAGGAGCAAGAGAGGAGCGACGGACGAAGAGGAAATGGAAGGAGAAGGTATTAATAAGCGTAATATATTAGGGACTCCTTTGTCAGTTCGTCTTTCAACACGGCGCGGCGCGCGCGCGCGCGCTCACGTCACGCCGAAACGAAATGAAACTCGTGGGAGGCGTCGTCGGCTCGCGGGAAACGACAAAGCGCGCGTATATACGGTCTCGGAGAGAAAGAGAGTAGAGAGGGAGGGAGAGAAAGAGAGATAGAGACGTAAAAGTGGAGAGTAGAAGGCAGAGGATGGGTATAGAGTAGGAGGCGAGGGATAAATGGTGTGTGTGTGTGTGTTAGTTTTGTCTATATCAGGGTAATTTTTTATTTTGTTCTGTTTAATTTTTGTTAGATTGAACGAGATGTTAGAAATTTTGATTGCATTTCTTTGTAATGTATAATTTAACATGTTAGTTTTGGAATTTTTAAAATATTACCAATTTAATATACTAAATATATAGATAATATTATCACGTTCTTTTTTTTACTACTTAAATTCTCCAAATGTAAATTAGTAATATTCATATGTTCTGTAAATGTTTAGCGGATAATCGATACTCATTTATTTTGAACTGCATACATATTGATTTTTTAAAAGATAAAATCACCTTTATTGTTCGAAAGAGTGAATGAGCACTACTGAAATAGTATACATGCCTATCTCTTCAGAAAAGCATGCCATTAAACTATATATTAAAATAGAGATTTTTTCACTACGTTTAATTTAAAAAAAGACTATAATTATATTATCCAAGTATCCACATATTATTCCAGCAAAACTATTAAAACATCATAATCCCCTTATAATTAATAATTCGCAACACCACCCATGCAACCCCTCAGCTTCCTTATTTACACATACGCACATACACGCGGGCACTTAACCCCACGGAATAATGTATACACGAAACGCGCGATAATATGCGAGGGATATAATCGCAAGGACATCGCCGCACAGATGGAGCAATCGTAAAATGCGCGCGGTCGACAGGAGCGTCGTAGTTCGACCGCGCGAAACCGTTAAAACCATCCATCGTATTATCGCCCCTAAAGTGTCGTCGACAACTACGTACGTGTCATCACCACAACGCCGCCTTATAGACAATGCCGCACCGCGAGATTATGAATCTGCGAATCCAAAGGGGGATAGAAATGTATAAAAACGAGCTTGGGATTGGTTGAGAATTGGTTTTTAGTATAGCGAGAATGTGTATGTGTATGTGTGGCTAATGGGTATTGTGGGATGCGAGTAAGTTTTCCATCGGTTTGTAGGAAAACAATGGTGTTAAAGTGCAGGTTGAGGTTATTGGGTAGAAGGGAAGGGCGTTTTAACTGCTACAATTATACCCAATATATATTCTACCTTTTAATTGATTGTAAAATAGTGAAAATACACACATTTAACAATGTTAAACATTGCAATTTTGATCGTTTGATGTTATATATATCAATAAACATATTTTTATAGCAATCCAAAATTATTACATGTGTCACTTTTATTATGAATTAATATATAGATTTCGAATACATCAGAGTTAATTTCAAATTTCTCTTTCTCGTTTACACCGATCCTTAATTAATTGACCACACATCTCACCGATCATCAGTTAATATCTTTCTTTACGTAGCAAAAAAAAAACCTCACATTACGCCAGAAAAAAATCCCGAAACCAATCGGTCAAACACAACAGCAAACCAATTACGGAATCAATTAAATTTCCTCGCCGTGTGTGGCGTATCCCGTCATCATCGATTATCCACTCTCTCCTTCTCGAAACCAATTCGTCCACACTATATACTAATACCATCATCATCATCATCATCATCACCGCACCAATTCACGGAAAATCTTCCATACCGCACAACCGGCAACATCTCGAGAGAAAAAAAACGCTGACAGCCGTTCTCTTTATACACCTTTAGTCCTTCGAAATGCACAGCATTTGTTTCGCGCACCAGCAACACAATAGCGATTATAGAAAAAGACAGACAAATCTATATATATATATATATATATATATATATATATATACCCGTAGCCAACGAAACGAAAGAGAGCGAGAGAGAGAAAAAAAGCTAGCGCGCGGTCTTTTTGAAGAAACGCATGCGCACGCGCAGGTGGCACGCCGCGGGGATTTTCGCTAATAAGCACGGCTCGGCTAAGCTTTTTCCGGGAGCGATTATCGATTTATCCGCTGGGCTGATCGCGTGCGCAAGACGAGACCGGATTACCGGAAAAATTACCTGCGGACACGGTCGCGCGCGCGCCCACTGCGGCTCGTTCTCCGCACAGTGTTGAACCTTTAGAAGAGTACCAGTAGACCGAACGAGTGTGTCTATATATGTATGTATAGATGACCACCGGCTGCGTGAGAGGAAGTCGCATGGGGGAGGATTTACAGCGCGAAATCCGGTTTTTCAAATTGGAGCTTTGCGAAATTGACGGGCGTGAGTATATATAGATCTGTAGGGGTCCACCCATTGTCTTGGTTCTATTTTCCTTTCAACGAGCGGCGCCGCTTGATTCGATGGGAAGTTTGTAGGTTTTTTTTCGGGTTAAGCAGGGTGAACGAAGGGATGCTTATGGAAAAGTCGTGGGTACTTTATTTTATTAGTGTAAGGATAATACTGCTGATTTGTACTATGCTTTGTGAGGTAAGAAACATGCTAATAATCTTATACTGTATACGAGATTTATGAGTATAACGCTATACGAAAGGCGTTAAAATATTAAAGATATATATATATATATATATATATATATATAATTATTCAGAGAGCGCATGCGGCTATACACGCTCGAACTCACCCTACACTTTATCTCACTCGAAAATTATTCCATTTCTAAATTATACCCAGCTACCGCGCGTGTCTAATAACTCGCGCGCGCCATATGTATATATTAAAAAATTGCGAAGAACCTCACGCTACATTTGCTCCGTCTCGCGAATTAAACTCCCGCGCATTTCTAAATTAAACCTTAGAGAATTTCATCGCACATTTCAAAAATTACTCCAAAACCGCGCATATATACACCGTCCCCTTATCCATATATACGAAGCTTCTTCGTATATACGTGAGTGATTAAACACCGCAGGCAGATTGCGTACATATACGCACACTCTCTTTCGAAATACAATAAAATCGCGAAATCTTCTCTTCCGCGAAAATGACGGAGAAAAGTCGCGTGTGTATATGTATATATATATATATAGTGTGGGTTGGCTGCGACGGCGACACCTCGAGGGAAATAAGTACGAGCGACTAGCCTCTCTTTCTCTCTCTCTTTCGCTCGTGGTGTGACCTCCCACGCGCTGTGCGTGTGTATATATATAATCCGTATACATGGGGAACCGCGCATGCGCGGGAGTAGAGCGAGAGAGAGTGCGCCTCCCTTGAAACAATGCGCCGACCAATCTCCGAAGACAAAGGGCCGGCCGGCCGATTGGCCCCCGCCAATCTTCGTGCGTGCGCGCGCAGAGACCTGAAATCGTGCGTCTGCGTGTATATACGTAAGACGTTGGTATGTATATATAGTAAGGGAGTGTGTGTATATATATCGTCGTTTCCACATAAAAAGGCGGTGTCTCAGGAGCAGGTTGAAAAAAAGGCGTTAGTAGTAGGTTTGGATATAGGCGTTATCTGGGAGTATATATAATAAGGTTGAAGATGGCGTTATCTTGTGCGCTGATGGGTTTCGCTTTGATTTATACAATATATTTTCTTTTATACGAATAAAACTGAATGTTGTACATCTCCTTTGTTTTATGTGTTAAGTTACTAGTGCGATTTAATTCATTATGGGTTGTTGATTAATATATATATAATATAACGAAACTAAAACATCATTGATCGAGATAATATCTTTTCAATTGTATCTTCCATATAATAATTTTTTATACGAAAGAGACAATAATGGTAAGAGGAGTTCGGATATATGTGAGAAAGATGCAAGAAAGTGGATGGCTGTCGAGCCACAGAAAATTGATTTAATGTATCGATTGGGAATTATTTGATGTTAAGAGTGTTAGTGATTTCGTTGGTTATTATTCGAAAATTTGTAATTAAATATTGATTTGGATGATTTTAGGAGAATTTCAAAATTTGAGTGAAAGGTTATAACCTGATTATCGTTTATTTTATTTTTTATTACTCTTTTACTTTATTTAGCAGTATGTCTGCATTCGTATGACAAAATAATAAATTAATATAAACATCAAATAAAATAATTATGGAGTATTCAAAAATTTTTTAGCAGTAAAATTTTCTCACAAGTTTACTAATTTCTGTCGTTACAATATAACTTATATAAACGAAGAAAGCAAACATGTAGCTTGCAGAAATAACAAAATTCTCAACAACTTTGTTATATTTTTCGAAACCACTATTCTTTTACTATTTAAACATATCAACATATCACATAATAATGTTATTCAACACGCAACAGTTCTTCATCCTTAACAAACCGCACACGTCTAAACCGTGTCGAATTAGCCTTTTACCCGACGTATATATATATATCGACGCACATCACGCATCTCTCGCTTACTTCTCTCTTTCTCTTTCTCTCTTCTAAGCTCGCCATATTCTGCTCCCTCTCTCAATGTCTTTCTCTCCAGTTCTCTCTCACTCGCTCGCTCGGTAATGGCCCTGCCGGAAGCGACGACGACGCGTGTGTGACCCCATCAGACGGATGCATTAGACGCACTTCCGGTGGAGCGACGGCCGCCTCCACCTCCTCCTCCTCCTCTCCCCTCGACCTCGCCGCCGCCCATTTGCCAATCGCAGAGTGAGAGAGAGAGAGAGAGAGAGAACGAACCGACCGGAAGCGAGCGCCTGGTCTGCGCCAATTTCGATGCCCGTCGCGTCGGTTCGTCGATGGATTTAATGATCGTCATCGGCCGAGTGAGAGAGCGAGAGAGAGAATTGCTCGAGAACGAAAATTTAATTGGCGCTTCGCCGAATTATCGCCCTCTCTCTTGTTCGGCCGATTGGTAATTCGTTGGGTACGCGCGCGCGCGTTTAGAAACGAAGGATGATGTGTGCAGGGAAACGTTTTTTGGAGCGAAGAAAATTGCGTGGTGGATTGGAAAGTTGTGTGTACGTATTAGTGAAAGTGTAATTTTAGCATTATTGTCGTTTCGATTAAATTGATATGTTAAATGGATAGGAGTTAGAGATATATTTATGACGATTATTTTTCAATGTTTTATTTTCAGATTTTGTGAAAAACAAAAATAATTCAATTGTTGATGATTAAAACTCAAGTATATTAACTGATAAGTTCTAATAAAAATCGTACATTTTTCACGATATTTGCAAAAGAAAAAAAAATTATAAGCCATTATAATTAAAATAATAATGAAATTACCGAACATACTATCAATATTCAATAAGAATAATTTCTAAATATACTAATCCAATTTTTATAAAAATACAAAAATGTTTACTTCCCCTATACATTTGTAAAATCTCACGCGCCATCACTGCAATCCAATATCGTTCCGCGAAACCTCTCCCTCACCTCCGCCAGATTTCATTTCCTTCTGTCTCCGCTTCAAGAAAACTGAAAGGGGCCGAATCGATAGTACGCGTACGCGTCTCACCTGACGAGTCGTGGGGATGCCGGAATGTCAATATCGCGTGCATTACGCATATAGCAAAGAGGCTGCTTTTACTGTATGTGTATGTGTGGCAGTGACAAACTGGCATTTAGTTGTTTGCCATGAGAAATTCGCGAGCGTTTTGTAAGTTGTCCTTGAGTAATATATATCGTGATATATAAATAGCATTTTTATTGGTGACTCAGGACTTATATAACAATTATAAAAGATTCCTGTAGAAAATCGTCCATTCCCCTTCTCTAATGATTTTTAGAGAATTTTCTATAGTCATTTATATAATAGCGATTTCTCTATCTCCATTTCCATACAATTAAATTACACATCTCCTCTATATACGATTACACCTACGACAATACCACGCATATACACAACCTCGTGCACGCAAATAACTCCAACGTTGCGTTGCAAGAGAAAAGCTGAAATAAGCAGCAATGGCATATAACGCAGCGACGCGCAGAGCAGCAAATCAAACGGTAAATAAAAGTGCTCAGTCAATTTTCGCGGCGCGGTACCGGCAGCGGTGGTAGGGAAGGGCAAAAAAAGTCGCGCGCTCGCTTTTACGAATATACACGCGCTCCCTCGCTCTCTCCTCTTTCTCTCAGGTCAGCGATAAATCGCGAAAACGGCGATTCTCGCAAAAAATAGCACGAGAGCGGAGCGCACGCGGGGAAGCCAGCACGGAATATCGCCTCAAATATTCATGAAGCCCGTGTACGCGCAGCCTCGTATATATATATATATATATACACGTGCGCCCTCCCACGCTCCTTTATCCCGATTTTCGCTCCACCTCGTTCTTTATGCTCCTTTCTCTCTCTCTACCTCTCGTGCACTCGCCTTTCCTCTGCGGACCGATCGCCCGTGTTTCTCTCTCTCTCTCTTTCGCTTGCGCTTGCTTTCGGGTTCCTGTTTGTTTTATCCTCCGTCACTTTCGTGCACGCTTTTTTCCTCGATTTTCCAATATAATTCTCTTTTTTTCACGTCCACTGGCTACCACCACTATACTACCGCTACCACTGCCTGTATACGCGCGCGCCCCTGTTTCCCGTCTTTCTCCAGTGCACGTACAATTACTCTCTCTTTTTTGCCCTTTCGCGTGTGCACATACATACACATGCATACATGCGAGGCTGCTTGTCTTGCTTTCTCGCTTGCTCTCTCTCTCTCTCTCTCTGGCGTTGAATGTTTTTCTGCTGTTTTAGAAAATCAACACGAAAATGTTTTTTGCCGAGCACAGCAGCAGCAGCAATGGCGTGTAGTACAAGCGCGAGACTCGTGTACGCTCGGTCGCTCTTTCGCTGCAGCGAAGTGGTATTAGGAACATTTTCAATTAAAAATATTGATTACAGAAAATTATTTATGAAAGCGAATATAAAGTCGTTTTAGAGCTTTTTCATATTATAACGGTGAGCTGAATAAGTAAATTTTCATTACTTAACTTTTACTTGAATTTTTATTCGTCGTGTATGTCAAGTACAATATGAAAAGTGAACAATATGAACGCCAATATTGCTATTATTTTTATTTTAATTACTGCATTTTTTAACTTAAAATTTATACAGTGAAGAAAAAAAAATCAATTCCTGAAATTATCTTCTTTTAAGAGTATCTCTTATCATATAATTTAACCATTAAAATAGAATGAATACATCCCGCAGAATTCAAAAACAAAAATTCTTTTGACTTCGTAACCAAAAATTATATAACAAAATTTTTTTTTGAATAAAAATTTACAATTTTAAAGGTAAAAACAGCAATGTTCCTAAACATCTCACTTAAAAACTTCCAAACAACTATTTCAAACTACACGGTTTAAAAAACGTTAATATTCGCCCACACACGCGTATACACAAGCTACAAAACTCAACTACCCACATACTCCTACAAATTTTTCGCTACTCTCGCGCATCTCGACCCATCCTCGTATTCTCTCTCTCTCTCTCTCTCATCCTCGCGTTCTTCTCTCCGTCTGTCTGCCTACTGCTGCTGCTACTCCAGCTCTTTTCCATCTCTCTCCGATCTCGACGTCGTCGTCGGTAGCAGCAGCAGCGGCCGCCCTCGTGGCGCACGATTTCCCGCGACAGCAGCAGAAAAAAAAGGAAGCCGTGCGCGCACTCTATTTATGCTCGACTTTATCTTGACGTGATCTAGTTATGCCAGGCACGATCCATTCACTCTCGCCTCTCTCGCGCGTTGTCTCGTCGTCGTCGTCGTTCTTCCACTGACGTTCTTTGCTGTATGTACGTTTGCGCACGAGGAAGAGAGAGAGATTTTTTTTAAATATATAGAGGTGGGTATAAGTAATCGTGGTGGGTCTTTATGCTGTGTTTTAATTAGCAAGAGTTGGAAATGGTTAGAGTTTATATATGTGTGTTTTAAAAGTAAAAGTGATTACGGTTGTTGAAATGAAATAAGTAATGTTGAAGCTTTATTTAAAGAATTTAAGGTCAATATAATGACACGAGTCTGATAAGCATAACGAATTGTTGTTCATTAATTTTGGAGAGTTCCAGTAGTTACCGTAAAAATCGGTCAGACACGTGTGTGTGTATATATACCATGTGCGACTCGTTCTCGATTCCCAGGATCCTATAATTATCGAATTAAATCGCCCAAATACATATACACACTATATATATAATAACTATCATTTAACTCACTCTCTCACGAAACGATGGTAATACGAAAAATAAGATAAAGAGGCAGGTAATAAATACACCCGACGAACAAGAGAGAGAGAGAGAGAGAGAGTGAGAGAGATATATATAAAACGAGAGTAGGAGGAGCGGAAAGAAAAGAGAGCGAGATTCATTCCGAACTGCTCTCAACGCTTGCGCGCGCGCGAAAAAGAAAAGAAAGGTCAGAGGGAGAGAGAGAGAGACAGAGAGAAAGAGAGGGGCATGAATGATGGGAATATAATGACGAAGCCTCCGCTAATTCCCCCCTATCGTTTTTCTCTTTCTCGCATTACCGCATCATTATGTTTATCTCTTCCTCTTTCGCTTCCCTCCCCCCTTCACCCCTCCCATCTCTTATACTCCCTCCTGTTCCTTCCCTCATCTGCAGCTCTACCGCAGCCTTTTTCCGTACATTCATTCGCCTTCGCCCCGACGTTCCGCTTTCCACGTTTTAACGAAGTAATGCGCTGATGCAATGTTAATTCGCTCGGCGTAATCCGAGCCGCGTTGTAAGAGTGAGCGAGTGAGTGAGTGTGAGAGAGAGAATATGCTAATAATGTTTGATAGCTTTCTGAATTATGTATTTCTTTGGCACGCCTTTTGTTAGTAAGATATGGGAGTTTGAAAATTATATATAAAAGTGTACTTTTTTTAATATCTTTGTGCATAGAAAAAGTATCAACGTTGAATGGCAACTATATTGATTACTTTGTTCTAACATATTACGCAAGTAATACTTTAATATTTTCTTTAATTTTTTCATTAAAACATTTTGAGACAGTATACAAATCCTTCTACCGGCTACAACTAAATCATCGATGTTCATCATATTCATCGAGTGATACCTAAAGCACATCAGCAGCAAATATTTCACTACATTTCAAAGACATAACCCTGCAGTAGTCCCGATGAAGAAGACTCACAGAGCAGATCCTGCATAAACCGAGTAGGGTGGACCTTCCTCTCTCTCTCTCCCTCTCGCCATTCTTCGCTCCAGTCTCGGCGGGGATTAATAACGGCCTATGCCGCTGTCCCCATGGCAACCACAGCCTCGCGTTCGCGCAAAAAGCGCCTAGGTTATATACGTCTATACGTATATATATATACGAGGACTCGAGCCGATCGGCCGTTTAATGTCCCTTTTAGCCGCGCAAGTTGACCCGAATGATGCGCGGCGCAGCTATAGAGAGCGAGGGCACCGCAGAAATTTATGAATGAAAGTTTTATTGCTCACCACCCCCTCGAGCGTCTTGCTTGAAACACGCGAATAACGATTAAACTTGCTCGCGGGCGTTAAAAGGGTTAAAAGTTTGCCGCTCCGTCTTCCGGAATATTCTCTTTCTTCCCTGTTTTTTTTAGCGAAGGGGCGCGGATTTACGGCGGGTGGAGCTTAGGTTGGGTTCGTGGACGCGTACAGTATGTTTCTTCGGGGAATTATAAAGTATAAATAGCGTGAAAATGGTTCGTGTGAGATGAAAATATATACGGTATGAGGTACAATGGTTTAGAACTGGGATTGTTGGTTATGAGATTACGACAGTTTATTAATATCATGCGTATGTAAAGCTCCGTAATCTTTTTAATTTCAGGTATAGTTTTATTCGAATTATAGATTTCATCAAAACAACGTTTAAAAGAAAATAAATTATTTAAAAAAAGTTTCTTAGCTTTATTATTCAAGTTCGTATTTAGAACCAACATTTAACTTGAAGTCTATCTTATAATAGCGACACTTTTTAAACAATCTCCTTTTATAAGAAGCATGCAAATGAAAAATAAACATCGACATAAATATATATCATTTCGTAAACTCGATACAAAGTATATATAAACTGTTGTATACACCGCTAAGTCAGAATTACAAAAATTACTATCCGCAGAAAACAATAACAGCCCCATTTGCATACGCTTTGATTCCAGCGCAGAACTTAAAAAAAAAACGATGCTACTACTACTACTGCTGCTACAACCGCCACCACCACACGAATCGACAAACACGCGTACACAATAGCATGCAGTAGCAGCAGTAGCGCGCGATTTTTTTGCGCGTTTCTTTGCGCGCTACATAGCATTTCGTTAGGGGAGCAGTAAATAACAGTGTATAGTCTTTGACAGCTCTCTCACTCACATAGACTATATACCTAGCGTGTGGGAGTCGACTAAAACTCGATAAATAACGAGCCACACGCGCGCGTCTGTGTACATGCCTTCAACTTTTTTTTTCTACATTTTTCCATCGAGCGAAAAAGCGACACGTGTACACAACTTTGCGCGCTCTTTTTTCTCTCTTTCTCTCCCGTTCTCCCGCTCTTTCTCTCTTTTCCTGTCTCTGTGTACTTATACGTGCGATGTATCGGGCCGTGCTTACATTAAAAGTACGCGATTGTTGTGGAAAATTCCTATGCGCGCGCTTGCTATCAATGCGTCTTTTTTTCTCTTTTTCTCGTGTGGTTTCGCTCTCTTCGAGAGGAGGGGGAGGGGGATAAAAGTTAGTATTATAATACGGCGGGAAATCAATTTTTTAGTAATCTGAAGTTAGTGGGTGGTATATAGGAAAGTTTGAAAAATATGTATCTTGTTAGCGGATCGTCAGATTCTTATTGTTGGAAAATTGTAGTGTAACGTATGTGATATCTGCTATTTATTACGTTGACGAGTAAATAATGAGGTTATTTAATTATAATATAAACGTTATTAGGTGTTTGTGGAATGAACAGAATTTCTTTGTCATCTGTTACAGTAACACTCGAAGGATTCGAAGAATATATGCCAAAAATGCCGCAATAAACGTCAACGTAATGATATAAATATCTCTTTGTTTCATTGAACTCTAGATGTCCATTGACAAAGACGGAATTTCTAGACTGCATACTACGAACCGAATGATTCAGAAGCATAAAATTTAATAAACTGTACGTATATGATAAATATCATTGCAAGTAGTCGTAAATCATTCGTGTGTAAATGTACATTGATTTAAGAGATAGATCGTTGCAGATATAATTCATGTACTACAAAAGTAGCTTATTTGTCTATATGTCTTAGTATAAGTGTGATACTTCGCAACCGTAAAACTTGCATTCATAATCAACTTTAAGAAGTAGAAGAATTATAAATGTACAAAACAACTATTTCATATAATTATATCTCAAGCTTACGAAGGACTTGATAACAGATTTAAAAAAATACGAAAAACAAACAACTAATATCATAAACCTTAAAAAAATCCGTCCAAACATCGAAAATCTGACAGTAATAAGCCAAGAACAAACGGTCGGAACACAACCGCCATCATCCATCCATCCATCCCTTCTACTTACCCTCTCGCCAACCTCTCAAGACGAAATCCCAAGAAAGGATAATGAAAACGGCGAGCGACAATATGACTCGGTAAAAGGTGGGGGAAACCCCCCTAAAGAACGCTAAAATCCGAGAGAACGCGCGCCCCTTTCGCCGAAAGAAGGACTACTACCACTACTACTACGCAGGAAAAGCGTACACATTCGCGATCAACCTGCGGAACGAAGACGAGGCAAAGTGTGCGTTCGGCGTGCAAGAGAGAGAGAGAGAGAGAGAGAGAAAGCTAGGGGTAGAAGAGGGAATGATCAATATTCATGGTCCGCGCCTGGGACGTGAGTGCGCGAGGGGGCGAGCGAGTAAGAGAGAGAGAGGCTGGGATTTATGCGAATCCTTCCTTCCGATTCCGCACACCCTCTCTCTCTCTCTCTCTCTCTCTGTAGCCTCGACCCTGCGCGAGTTCCTGCCTCCTACACTCCAACTGTATATACCGCTTGGATGGATGGATATATACACGAGAGAGGGACACGTACTACGTGTCTAATCACGCGTTGGGCATGTAAAAATCTCTGTGTTCGTGGAGGATGATGATGTGTAATGCCTTGTGGATAGCGAATATATTTCTGCTGGGTCATAGGATCTCGAAGGTTTGGATTTGTGGTTGGCTTTTGGTGAACCGGGAGGTGGTGAATTTTGAAAAGTCGGTTGGGTTTTGATAATGAGGTGTAGATGGAAGATTCGAGTTTTTGTATATAGTATAAGTTTAAGAATTGTGTTACAGTCGGATTTTTTTGGAAAAGAAAATGTATAAAGGTGTAAAAGTGAATTTTTAAGATAAAGTATATTTTATTAATTTGTATTATAACTGTTGTTATTTTGTAGATTAAAGAAGGGCATGTTCTATATGTTGTAATGCAAGAATATAAAATATAATTTTAAACTTATTGATTTAGAATTTAATATTAATTTATTTGCTTGATTAAGAACAATTTTATCGATATTTTTTTACATTCCATTATTATTGATACATTCACACTTCAACTTGTCACATTCAAATAAAAGAAACTGCAACTATCTAAAATTTTTAATGAACTCAAAAAAAAGTTGAACCATCTACAGCCAATACAAATCCAACTAATAATAACATTTTCACCCTTAAAAATCCAACGAAATGAAAGAAAAATCCGCGAAAAGCAGTAATTACAACGTATAGCGCAGCGCCTGCATCTCAAAACTGCACAAGTATAGTTGCAAAGATTGAGCGCTTCGTATAAGTGCAACACCTCGGCTGTCTCACTCTCTCCCTGCTGAAACAGAAGCGTACTAATGAAACAAGGAGAGTAAGAGTGAGAGACGACGACAACGACGAGGCTGCACCGGAATAACACTAAACATCGCGCTCGCGGCGAAATGAAGCGCTGCTGTAACCCAGATTACTCGTAGCTTGCAACCGCTCTATACCTACAAACTGCAAAATTCCAAAGTCTCTCTCTCTTACACACACACTCGTACACTGGGTTACAACGAAACATTCGCTCAACATTAATATGTCGTTCACGTACACATACGCACACACACACACACACAGATATACCTACTCCTGCTGCTGTTGCGGAAAAAGCAGCTAGAACGCGAGTGGGAGTTCAGTTCCGGCGCGCGCGCGCGCGCTCGGACCATTAGTTGATGAGCTACAACGTGCGCCGCCACCGCCGTTGCCTTCCCCTTACCTCGTCATTTCATTCCCGTGCACGGAGCCTCGGTTAGACGTTGCCATTGCTGCACACGATGTACGAACTCCACTCTACCATATATATATGTATATACATCTATCTATCTATATCTATATATGTATATATATAGATACACAGCACCGTCGACGGTGGCGGCGTCGGGAATCGGTTGAAAAGCTACCGAGAGGCCATTGTGGCCAGCTATTATTGCCCTCCTCCTCCTCCTTCTCCACCTGCGATGTGCAGCCATTCACTCATCGACTCTCTCGACAGCGTGGGCGGTTGTATACAAGGCGCACGCGGCCCGCACGCGCGCGGGTGTCTTTATCGCGCGCAAAGACTAGTATATATATATATATATATATATATATATATGTGTGTGTGTAGCAGTATAGCAGCCTTTTCATTAGCTGCACCGCGGTTTCGACGAAACCTACCCCTGCCTGTACCTTCTACGCTACACGTTCTTTTTCGCGTTCTCGCGCGCGAGTATCTCTGGTCGGCGATTTTTGAGGTTATACGATGCATACACAGAGAGAGAGAGCGGGAGGGAGAGAGAAGCTTTTTACCGCCGACTGCGGCTTCCTCATCATCCTCTGTCTGGGATATTTCCCTAAGTTATATGTGTATATAGATATATAGATATATATATGGATGAAGAAGAGGGAGAGTTGTGGCCGGTCCGATTCCGGATGATTAAAAATGTTTATTTATGCGTGCACGCGCGAGGGGTAGAGTGAGGGTTTTACCGACGTAGCGAAGAGCTTTGAGAAGAGGAGAGAAAGAGAGAGAGAGAGAGGGGGGGATAAACTCACGATGAATATATAGTAATTAACCTTTTCATTGGCTGGAAGGATTAGTATATAGAAAGGAGAGAGGGGATGAAGAGAGTGATAAGGTCGGGCACACGTTTTATGAATTTCGTGTGAAGATGCGCGCGCGCGCGCAAAAAGGGGTGTCGGTGTGGAAAAATGCGCGAAGGTAATTTTTAAATGCAGAGGAGCTTTTTCGACCGTTCCTACGTGGATGTATGGATGATGTATATCGTACTTTTTCTAGAGTTATTAATGGATAGGTAAATGGTGTATTTAAAACTATATGTTACTATGCGTACTTAAGTGTTTATTCACAGAATTTTATAATTGCAAATGTAATTTTTCCAACTGATTCTTTTAATGATGACTTATTAGAGCGTAAACTCTCGAATATAGTTATAGGTCAACGAAAAAAAAAATTATGTCTGTCGCGCAGATACACCGCGTCATAAGGGTCGTCTGGGTCGCGTCGCAAAAATAGAAGCCGCCTAGCTCTGTCTCCCTCATTCTCTGTCTCTATCTCTCTCTCGACAGAAAATACATCACGGAGGAAAGGTCGAGTTTATCTGCGAAATTACAAGCGACTAGGGTTAAGCCGGAAAAATGCGCGAAAGCGGCGGTGGCGGCTGCGTCGTCGGCAGAGGAAGAGACTCGTCCGTGCTCGAAAAAAACAGAATGAACGAGAGAGAGAGAGAGAACAAAAAAATAAGAGTAGAACTAGCAAATATATATA
>JAWWEQ010000055.1:27688107-27701142 GCA_035583055.1 Torymus tubicola
TATATATATTTAGACGAAACGAGTCGAGCTTGCGCAAGCGGGAGAGAAAAAGCATTCAGTGCATTCAGCAACGAAGAACTCTCTTGCGCGCGAGAGAGCGAGTTGAATGGAACGAAGGGTGAGAGAGAAAGAGAGAGAGAGAGGGAGAGTTCCGAACCACCCTATCTAGGGCATTATCTTTATTAAACACCTCGAAGGGCGGCTCTCCCTGTCTGCTTGCTGCGTTTTCTTTTTAATTCGCGGACTCTATATGAAATTGCCCGTTTTCAGAGCGGCGATTTCGCGCCGTTTGAATACGATATATACGCTCCGCGCGTGCGCGCAAAATTAATTCCGCATCGAGATGAACACGAGGAACGGTGTGCTTTTGGAGTGTATGATGTGAGGGTGTATAGGAGTTGATTTTATTAATGGGATTGGATTGAGAGTGCACGGCTAGGTTTTTCAAAAATTATATATATTTTGGTTTTAAATCGATTATTTTTTTCTATATAAAACAAATGCATACATATATATTTGGAAATGATGAGAAGATTTATTGTTGCTTATATATGTAAACTTAATATTCTTAGCCTTTTACGAATATAATAAAGAAAAGAAAATTAAATCAAATTCATAGTTAAACGTCAAAATCATCACCTCACTCGACATCGCAAAGTCGCACGCCCCGCCATTGTTTCAGAGACGAACACATTCGCAGACCGACACACGTATATAAATGTGTAGGGATTGTAACTCGGCAACGCGGATATATATATAGTCGCGGCCGGCCCCCCACACGCGCGCGTTACTTCTGCCTCGGCGAAAGCGCGATCAACGCCACGTGCGGGAAAATATGGTGCGATGAGAGTTTTGAAGCTCGAACGGGGATTGACGTATTTTGTGGATTAGGATGAAAAATTTTTAATTTTGTGGTATATTATAATAATGTTTATTATAGTGTTTAGTTGTGGTTGAGTAGTAAATAGGTGAGATAGTGAATAGTGGAGCCAAAGTGGAATATTTGACATATAATGGTGGTTAAGGTATTCAATATATTTTTTATTTTATTATAGTCATAGTTATAACAATAAAGTGACAAAATTCAGTTACGTTTTTGTATAATAATGACAACCATTTTCTTGTCCCTAACCCAAACAATTTGATCAAAAAATTACACAACCTCTTCCTTCCTCTGGGTCAACAAAAAACGACAACCTCCCCTCACCCCCGTATCCACTTAACTCCTACTACCACTTCCAATTCCTTTTCCCATCCCTCGCGATAAAGCAAGACAGAGTCTTTCTCTCCTTCGACCTCTCCTCCTCTTCCTCCTCTCCGAATGATGTACTGCGCCCTCGGCCCCTTAATTACTGCCGCGTGCAAATTGGAAGGAAAAATTAATCGCAGAAATGACTTAGAGCCCTGCTGCCGCTACTATCGTCGTCGTCGTCGTCGTTGCGAAAAGGGGTTGGCCTGCCGAGGAAGCGCGCGTGCGCGCGGGGGTCGCGCACAAAGGGGATGAAAGGAAGTCCGGGGCAATTAGAATGATGCCCTCCGACCATGGGGGCCCGGTAGTCGTCGTCGTCGTCTTGCTTTCAGGAGCGAGCTTTTAGAGAGAGAAAGAGAGAGAGAGGAAGCCAGGTGTGGCGCGACGTCGCGCGTTTTTCTCTCTGAAGTCGCGAGGTGCGCGCGCGTGAGGAAAGACTCGGCCGCAGTCTGACGGAAGAAGAAGAAGAGAAGGAGGAGGAGGAAGAAGTAAAAAGGAACTGGAAAGAGAGGGAGCAGGAGGTGTGAGGGGAGGAGTCTTCGGCGTAGCTCATAAGGGGTGTCGTTCAGTTTTAAGTGCGAGTTATAGTGAGCGAATGTTGGAAAGTTGGAGAAATTTTGGGGATAAAAGAAACTGGTTTGATTTCAAAGATTACGTCAATATCATTATGGAAGTCGTAGATGTTACTGCATAACAACTATGTTATGTACTGTTTTTCAATGTTTGTTAGTTGGGTTAGATTTGATATTCCTAATGAAAGAAACAGTTTGATAACGAAGATTCGTAACTCCTTTATCAACTTTAGACAATTTCATAAGCTACCAAATAAGTTGAGTAATATCATGATAACCATTTACCTAATAATATCTCACAGCTTGTATAAGGCTAACATTCATTGACTGATTCGCCAGGCTTCCTCTTATTACTTAACAAGCAACATTTGTGTTCGGTAATATTGAAGAATTGAGAATTTCACTTACTGCATACTAAAACAACTTTAATCATATTTATTATTTTGAAATAACAATGTTTCACGGTAATTTTTATCTATTAGATATTTCATCCAAATAAACTATTCATCTTTCACCTATCTCGAGTCTTCCGTAAAAAAAAATCCATCCCAACAGCATAACCACTACCATCGACAGCACCAAGCATCATGCACGAGCTTGCGACAGTCAACCTCTCACCATCGTCGCCGTCGTCGCCCCCGGGGCGCTCTTTCTTCGTTGCATAACGCGATATGGGGTCGTGTGTATGTATATATATATATATCTATATCTATATATACGCGTTGAAGGAATAAGCCCCGGGGGCCGGCGGCGCTAATCCGGCGCATAGTTTATACGTCATTAAACTCGGCCCGGCCGGCGACAAAGGGGAGAGAGAGTGAGCGAGCTGAAGCGTGGGAGGGTGAAGCACTGGACGGGGGTGGCAAGAGAGAGAGGGAGAGAGCTCTAAACTGAGAAAAAGTGAAGTGAAGACAGTTATGTATGTGAGGCGTTGAGTAAACAAGATTTTGGTGTGACTGTGTATGATACGATGAATATGGTTTGATTGTCTTTTTGATTTTCATATATAAGACAGCTTGCGAAAATTGTTAATACTGAATATAATTGTCGATTAAAGGTCGAATATAATATGCCTCCATGCTGGTCATCTTTTCTGTATGATGGGGATGAGCTGATGCAATGACAATGGATTCAATGACCGGTCCGGGTGCCTGTGAATCAACTGCTGCACGATTTTCCCAAAAACCTGTAATTGATGGCAGAATGGACAGAGCCTCTCTCTCTCTCCTGACTACTGTCACTGCGATGTCCATTCATATAACCATAATGGTGATTCATGACTGTGTGAATGTATATAAGCGCCATATTCGGTAATAATTATATGTGAATATCTACCATGTTGTACATCCTATTTTCAAATAATTTAACGTTTATAATTATGTGAAAGAAGCATACACCTTTTTCTACCATATATTATTTTTGTATTACACAAAACAAAACATAGATTATAAAACAACCTAAATTATTTGAAAAATCATCTCTACGTTCATAAAATTGTAACCTTCAACTCAACCCTCTATCCCTACCACACGAACGACCGCAATAACGTATACTCGTGCGGGCTCGCGTGGAATCCGCGCGTGTCACTGCCGCATATTGCCCCACGGCGGCGCGTGCGCACTTGCCCATCATCATCATCATCGCGCGTCGTCGTCGTCGTCGTCGTCGTGTGCCACCCCTGCGAAAGCTGTCGCGTCGAATCATCCCTACGTCGCGAGATATGACGATGTAGACGACGAGGGTTGGACCGGAGAAATCGAGATTAAACGCTGGCTAGGCATATATATAGCTTCTTGCTGTGTTGTTGCGAAGGGGATGATGTCCACGTGCGTTGATGCGAACGATGAATTTGATAAAAAGTTTTGATTTTTTTTTTCTTTAAGAGGGGGGAAGGTCGATGATCCTGCGTGATTTAATAAATGCGGATCGGGTTGATTGAAAGGTATAGCTTTATTGAATTATGTGGTTCGGGTGTGGTATCGTAAGGGGGATGCTTTTTTGTAGTTTTACGGTAGTTAGGTAAGTTGTAAGCACCCGTTTGATTTCGTAGATAAGCTGGTTTGGTGTAAATCGTATTTTTTAACAGGTCTAAAGGCATTAAGGACTATTGGTTTATTATTATAGGTGTATAATCGGTGTTACGCTTGCAACTCGTTCCTATTCGATGACCTTAGTAGTCACAAAAGTGTATAAGTATCCAACAACAATAAATTCAATCTCAATCAGCAACCTCCTCAGCTCTGTTTCAACTTCGATCAACATCGTCCCCCGAAAAATCGCCTTCGTACGTTGACTCGACACACTCGGAATCGACGACCGACCCATGCATTCAGCTCTTGCACTCTTACTTCTCTCTCTTTCTCTTACGTCTCATTGTAGCCCACTTGACGTTCTCTCCTTCCTTTGTGTGCACCAGATTTATTCTTTTTTGCCTCACGCTGCCGACACCGCCGCTGCTCTTTGTCTGGTTAATTATTCGGTTTTTGTCGCGAGAGAGATTTCTCGAACCGGCGTGCGCGCACATTGGATTATTATTGTGGCACTCACTCCTCTCTCTCTCCTTTTTGTTTCCTCGTTAAACGCCTTGAATTTCGGTGGTTATTGTCGCGCGCCTCGGGATCGACGGAATCCGAGGAGCGTTTCGATGAATGGGTATTGAAGCGAGGGTAAGGGAATAAGGGAGAGAAGATGCCCGCTTCTGGATTACGCCTGTGGTTTTCCTCTCGTCATTAATATCAACTACTTACTTTTCATTCTTGTATCGTTGGGAGAGAGGATTAGTACCTCGATAATGGCTGGTAACTACGATTGATATATAGTGACACTGTGATATACGTGTGGGAAATTCGTTGGTTGCTCATATTATAAAGTTCACTTTTTCTGTATAGCAAAAGACATTTCGCTTGGCAAAATTACCAGTCGGAAACGTAGACAGCTATATTACGAAAATCATTCAGTGTGTATTCGTGTGAAAGATAGAGAACGAAAGAGAGAGAGAGAGAGGGAGAATGAAAAAAATTCGAAGAAAAACACGTACAAATATAACGGAAGCAGAAAAGTGTATTTCATACAGCGCACGCGCGCGGCAACAGTAAAGTTCGTTCTCCGAAAACAATGGAACCGTTCGAGTCTCCCAATTCAACGGCAGCACTTCTGAAACGATACTCTTTCTCTCTCTCTCTCTCTCTCTCTCTCTCTCTCGTTCTCTACGCGAGCGTAAAAAGATCCACACTTGGCTGTATATATACGGATCTATATCGAGTTTTCGAGGCCGGAGTTTGAAAATTTTTTTTTTTCAACAAGCTTCAGGGTTTAGCCATGTCAAAAAACGGACGGATAGATTCTTTATTTTCTGAATGGTTCTCGTGATATCGAGAATTAAAAGAGAGCACTCGTAAAAAAATTTCTCAGTTATTTTACGAGCATACCTTCCGCACAGTTAAATATATATATATATTATGCAACAATTAATAATTGTTTTATTTTTAATATAAATCCTATATACACCGAGAAACGTATACTTATTATTCATCGTACTATCCGAGTAAATCATATGCGTCATCCATGATTTTCCTTATCCCAACTTTGTTTAATAACGTGGAACTAACACAGACTCTTCCTCACCCCCCTTACCCTACAAAAAAAACCGTCCGATCATCAGTCCAACCGGCCAAGCAGAAGTGATTCGTCGTACGCGCATACATGTATATACGTACGAAAATAATTGTGCTGAATTGGCATCGATTATCTATCATTGAAGACGCCCGTATGTAAAAATAATTACACCGGTATATATATATGACGAGGGGTCGAACCCTCCCCCCAACCGACATACGCTTCTCGTCCCTCGAGCATATATATACATACACGTGCGTACGCTGGACGCGTTATATCGTCGATCGATGCGAATGGCGACAACGCAGCCGGGATGGCTTTATGGCCCTGTATAAATTTTGCGATAGCCTCATAAATTGCGCGCGCGCGCGCGTAGGCGGCGCACTGGACTACGCGCTGCTCTGAATTCCTGGTGGATTTAATGTGTTAATGAGGGAAAGGTTATTGTGAGTTATGATTTTTGTATATATTTTATATCGCCCGATTGGTCGAGACTTAATTTTTGTTTAATAAAAGAGTTTGAGAGTATTTTTTTTAAATATTTATACAGAGGTAGGATGGGGTATGAATTTACATTCTTTATATATTGGTTTATGCATTTCGAACTTTTGTTATAGGCTTTAATAAGCCGTAGAGAATAATTTTAGAAACAGCTTATATAGGGTACGATATATCCCCTTAAGTATCGTCTTGAAAATTAATGATTCAGAGAAAAGCCACGACAATTAAATCTAGATTAATAACCTGCACCCTTCAACGTAACCCCAAATAAGAGGACTTTCCGAAACTCTTTCGTTATCGTCTCAATCCCTTCTTCGCTCTCTTTATTTACTCAAAGATTCACATTCCGAGATTCGTTCCCTCGGTTATTTCTACGCATCTACATCTCCCTCTCACTCCCTCTTCCCCTCACCCCCTTTCTCATTCTTCATTCACAGTTTTTGGTGCATTTGCCTTTTTCATTTATCAGGATTTCCCGAGGACTGGACCCAGGCTACTTGCCTCGTTGCCCTCGATCGTTCTCCTTTTTCTTTTTTTTTCAAAATCGTTTTATTTCGGAGAGAGAGAGATCGAGTGAGAGAGAGAGAGAGAGTCAGAGAAATTCAAATAATGGATTGCGGAGAAGTGATTGAGTAGTTTTCCTTTTCTTCGCGGGAACGGGGATAAGATGGGGTTCGACGACGATGACGCTGTGATGAGTGATGTTGTTGCGTTGGCTTGCGACCTTTCGATTCTGTTTTAACGCGTTCTTTTTTATTAAAATGTAGTTGGGCTACATTATATTTTAAAAGTCGAAATTCTAGTAAAAATATCACTATACAATATTCCATAAAACACTCGATTCGATGTTGTCTCTTATCTTATCATTTTAAACTGAATTTGTTGCCATTCAAAAAATTATAATTACAAATCACCATCCAGTAAATGTCTGTTTTCAATCTGCCATAAAATCTTTGTTACCCATTCAATCAAGGCTAGAAGATCTATATAGACACATTTTGAGTTTCAAATTTTCATAAACCCATCGTCACCACCACCCTCATGCGCGTACTCTTTCCCCGAAAAAAAAGAAGAGCACATATTTTCCCGCTTCCGGCGATACGACTTCCACTCTCTTTCTCACTATATCGGAAAGCCATATTAAGAGGGTGCTGCTCGCTCACACATATATACACACACATCGACACGCGCGTCAAAAAAAAGAGAGTAGCAGCAGTAGTAGTATGGGGTGGTAGAATACCGAGCTTCCTCTCTCTCTCTCTTTCAGTATATGTTCACGGGGGTGTGCAATCAATAAGACATTCGCGACGCTCGTCTAGTCGCGCCCTGGGGACGACGACGCCCGCGCGTCCAGCCCCATGAATATCTTTCGATAGATTGCACATGCCTCGGCTATATATATAGGGGGGATGGCGCGAGCGTGGCCACGCGTCCGTGCGGTTAACTTTTTGCGAGAGAGAGATTTTCGTATATGTATGTGTATATACGCTTCGACGCTCGCTTGCGTATATACGCACGTCGCGTATGAGGGAGAGATGACGAGCGTGGAAGAAGAGGAAGTAGTGGGTTTGATGGATTTTGAGGGTGAGATAGTGGGCGAGGGAGTTTGTTTTCTCGATTGTTTTTTAGAAGGAAGAGCCGTTGTTTTAAGTTTTGTTGAGAGAGAGAGAGTGAGAGAGAGATAGAGGGAGAAATGGTGGATGGTGATGCTGATTTGATTTGTAATGATGACGAAGGTGAAGCGATGGTGGGATGGGGTGTTGTAGTGATGGTGTGGCGGCAGTGGTGTGTGAAATGTTATGATTAATTAATGAGAGAAGAATCAAATAAATATGGGATGTTACTTATATTGTGGATCATTTATCACGGAATATAATGTTGGAGAAATTCGGGTGGTAGAAGTTTGCTTTTTATTTTAGAGTTTTACCTTTTGTATATACAAATCATACTAAATAATGTGTAATACTTTGCTGCAGTTTTACAATTCTTGAAAAAAAAAACATAAAAATTACTTTTATATGCTGTAGTTTCTGCAGCACTTGAAAAAAAAACAAGGTCAATGAAGGATATACAATAATTAATGAATGATTATTTGTTAACGTTACTTCTTGTACTTTAAACTTGGAATCTCATTAGTTTAGTTTATTAAATTATACAGTTTGAATTTTATTAACGAAAATCTACATGTTTAAATAGCAAATTCCCAACTAAACAAACTTTAGACAAATCTTCTATACTCTTGAAATTTGAATCACTGAAATTCACTGAAAATCAGGTAGAATTGTATACCAACTACCGTGAAATTTCAGAATTTCGTGATTTTTAACTTTTAGAGAGAAATCGTCGTTTCATCAATCGCCATCTTTTTAAAACTAAAACTCAATCTCTACAACAGGACACGCAAAACTCGGCTATCATACACCACACCTCCTCGCGCAGCTAATAGTGCGTAGAAATCCCCATTACGCAAGTCGCACTTCTCTCTCTCTCTCTCAATTCCCCACCACATATACTTCTCTCTCTCTTTCCCTCATCAACATCTCACCTTCCACGTATATATTCTCGCTAACGCTCTCCTCGTCTCGGAGATATCTCCTCTCCCTCGTGAGGAAACCGCGGTTGGCGTCGCGTCGCGCATTCCTAATGGCGCGATAAAGTATTCCGCGCGTCCGCTACCACCGCCGCCGCTGCCATGGAATATCATTATCGAGGTATAATGGAAGACCCGCCGGGGCAATTAACCGTCGCTCCACGGCATAAATCTTCATATGTGTGTGTATATATATATATATATATATATATATATATATACCCGCGTATATGTATGTATGTGTGAAAGAACAGGATGCCACGTTTAAATAAATAAGTAGTCGGCGGCCATTGTGTCGTCGTTGAGGCGCCGAAAAAAATGCTAATGAGCGCATATATGACGTTTAGGTGAGTGTGACTCGTAGCCTCACGCCCACGCGAAGTACGCAAGTGATAAGATATAATTATAATAATACGAACGGGATGGAGTTGTAAGGAGTGTGCGTATGTAGGTGTCATATAGCCATATTGTCTAATGGAGTCGATTCGGAGGATAAGATAAGGATACGGCAGTGGAGATGAGTCACGCCGTTGTTCGGAGAAATTCGATTGCGGAGTAATAGGTATTTGAATTTTTAAGATATGATAGAAGAAAAGAAATCGAGGATAAGGTGAAGAAGTTGAACGTTCTTGGGGATAGTTTAAAGTAAATCTTCAAATGTTTGTAGACTTGATAGATGATTTTGAAGTGTACTCGATCTAATCCGTTGTGAAGAGTAATTAACAATGGCTGCTGACAAATAGCGCAATTATCTTAAACAAGTATTACATCGTTATTAGTCAGAACAAACGTTATAACAATGACGCGCACGCGCGCAACGTTGTGAAACTCTACGTCGAAGTATTCCGACAACATCGCGGCGATAAACGTTTATATACGTATAGAACCGTATCGTCATCCTTGCTTCTCTCACCAAGAATAGACTCAAAATATTTATCAGCCTTTCTGAACTAACACAATTACCATTATAATGAGGACAACCGCACTGAGACTAATGGCGGTAGATTTGGAATTGACCTACAACGAACTACATATTATTATTCACACAGCCACAATCGAAATTCAAATTTTCATCTCGAGAGCTGTCCACTAGAGACTTATCTTCCTATATATCGCCCACAACAAAGCAAAGCGAAAACAAAAAATTAATCTATTACACTCGAAACCATGCACTAGCTGCGTCCTTGCAAGTATATATATATGTATATGTGTGACGAAGGAGACGAGAGAGGGAAAGAGGCGCGAGAACCTTTCACGACTCTCGCTTCGATAATTTAGGCGACACGGTTGCCACTTGCGCTCCTTTAACGAGGACAAATTTCACCGTCGCGCCGTATATACAGTCACATCCTCGAACCCTCCGATATACTCTCTCGTCTTCTTCTTCTTTTCTTTTCTTAGGATAATTTTTGGGCGTCAGAGCAGCGAGCGGACGCATACACCTGCGAGCACTTTCCATTTCTCTCGAAATATATATATATGCGTATATATTATAATACGATGCATAAGCGTATATATGATAATGCGATCTTTTCTTTCGCGCTTTTCGGGAAAGAAGTTGGTGGGAATATAGCTGTGTGTGTGTGTGTGTGTGTGAGTTTGTGCATGCGACTTATATTAATAAGAATGAAAGCGAACGTGCGTGAAGGCGTTTATGGGTGTTAAACACGTATTGTTAAGAGACTGCTCGTGCACGATCTTAGTATGATTTATAAGGGCTATATATGTATAGGACAGTTTTTTTCTTTCCTGAGAAAAATTTCATCGGGGAATGTGTTAAACATATATTTGTCGTTCAATTTACGACCTTGGATATATCTTGGATCTAGAATTTCGGTGGTGGCTGCGCGTTGTGCGCAGTGTATTATAAAACTTCGTTTTTTTAAAAATAACAGTGCACTTCAACGAATGATCCAATTAGAAATATATATATATGTGAAATAAATAAAATGACGAATACCGTATATTTAATTTAAGTGCCATCCCAACGTAAACAACCTCGCAACACATGTACGTATATACGTATATATACATCTAAAAGTCCACTTGGTAATAGAATAAAATCATTATATGAAGTAAAAGTGGAGTAGCGCTGTCAATAGCAGAAAAGGCAATCTTTTAGAGCGGCGTCCCGCAGCTCTGCACGCCACCGGCCGAAAGAGTTTCCGATCTGAAAATCGACGTGTATGGGCACGTGGTCGAGAGGGGAGAGAGAGAGAGAGAAAACTGCAGAGCGCCACCAATTCAGGACACAAATCCGCGCACACATACACTCATTGATTTCCTCGGGTTCTTCTATTCTGGGCTTTCCTCTCGCTTTTTTTTTAGTTTGCTAGCAGGGTTATGGACGATGTAGAGTAACTGGACGAAAAATTTGCTATTGCATGAGAATTTATAGCGTATAGTTATGTATATATAGCTAATGGATGTCGACTGGACTTATATTCAGATGGTGAGTGGTCTAGCATATAGTAAAGTATAGTATAAGAATATAGAATAGAGAATATCTAGAATATAGTAAAGTTAGTGACGTTAAGGTAGTATACCAATCGATAGTTAAATATAATACTAGAATATTGTTTACACTTACAGAAATACATCAATGTTATACTAAACAAAAAGTCACACGCGTCAAGTATCACTTGTCTCTCTTATTTTTTTATCAACCTCGCCCAACAACAATCAATAAGAAATCCAGCCACCCAAAACAACGTAAAATCATAACACCACGCATCACACATGTATGTATATATAATATACGCATCCCCGTCACGCAGATGAATAATTCAGCCGCAAAGTACACTATACACGATTCTTGTCATGTTCCCCCCCTCGCGTATACGCATCATTGTATACATACATATATACATAATACACTATACGCAAAACACACGCGCGTAGGTCGTCGTCGAGCGCGAGAGCGTGAAGAATCGAATGACGCTCGAATTAAAGCGTGACACCCTGCGACGATTCGCACCGGACTCTCGTCGTCGATATGTATGTATACATATACATGTATAGAGTAGTGTCTGCTACTCGTCTGTTGCGCTGCGTGAATTAACGCGCGTGACAGGGGGCGAAGAGTGAGCTAATAAATGTCGTCGTGATGTATCGTCGCCCACTCACTGAGCCGATCTCTCACTTTTTTCGCGTCCGCAACGTAATGGATAAGCGTATGTGTGTCTACGTGTGTATATATATACGTACGCAAATGTTGTTTGTGAGGTGATGAATTAAGATGTTTTTGACGCTGAGAACTCGAAAATAGATTGCGTAATCATTGATTTTTTTTTAGATACACGGTGTGTTGTCGAGTGTGAATGGGAAATTTCGTGTATGTTATGAGTGTAGAAAATGGGTTGCATAGTGACGTAATAATGCATTCTATGCGTTGCGTAACATAGCTATATGATATTTTTTTATATGGGATTTTCATTAAAAATAAGGAAAAAGGTGTACCTGAGGTATAAGTGTCTAATTCTGTTTTACATAAATGTATGGAGAAAGCGCGACTAATGTTGCGATTGGCGTAAAAGACAGTAAAATGACGAGGGTGGGAAGGAGATGCGGAGTGTTGATGATCTAATGCCAGTATAGATAATGTTACGAACGAGGTCAATTCTTCGGAAAACCTTCGAGACTCGTCGCTGATTTCGTCATTGGTGCGTATTATGAAAGCAAAGGAGCCCCGCAAATGTGACTCACGTGCGCAATGATAAGAGAGCTGTGGCATCGATAAGTGAACAAGTAATTTTAATTTATGCGGTTTCGCCCATCTTTCGCTACGAGTGGTTACAAACATTTAATTATGAAAAGTTGTGGTATCGTATGTATTTTTGAAGAAATAAAAATCAATGAGGAATATATGGTTGGTAATAAACTATATTTGTTTTATAACAAAATCTTATGTACGCTAAATATTAGAAGTCATCAATGGACATAAAATATTGTCGCATATAAGGACGAAAATTTTTACAAGAAATGTTTGCAAGATTCAATTGAAATATAATTTGAATTTTTTAAAGCATATAGCTGATAAAAGTTGTAAATAATTAGACAATTCTTAACTTGACAGTATCCAATTTTGATGATATTATTTCATAAATTAACTTTTGCTATTAACACTAGCAATCAGTCTTTAATATTTTTGCAAGTTGGAATATTAACCAACATTCGAAAACAAAACATCCTTCACAATTATACCACGTAAACCATAAAATAATAAGAAAAAAACATACCACACCATCCGATCCAACCAAACCTTCCCAATAACCGCAGCAACTTAACTACTTTTCACCCTCCCACCACGACCGCGTCCCGCTGCTATACACGGAAAAAAATTTGGATTGATCGCAACTCCAAAATATGCGAGAGTAATTAAAATTCACCAGCCGTATTTATTTAACTATAATTTGGAGTATACAGTTCGTGAAATTTGATGCATGACAACGTCGAGAAAATTGTATTTATAAAATGTGGAATTAGAAGTAATATAATTCCAATACGAA
>JAWWEQ010000055.1:27701242-27729592 GCA_035583055.1 Torymus tubicola
AAATGTTTACTTCTAAATATACCGAGAGTTTTGAACATCGGAGAAAACCAATAATGGAGTTTTCTTTAGACCAAATTCTTTTCCGTGTATAATACCGCCACATAACCACAATCCGTCCGACATTAATTCATCCCCGAGTTTTCATTTACAGCCGTTCGTTAAAGCATCGCTCGAGGGGCTACGACGACCGAACGTCGTCGTCGTCTTCGTCTTATCCGGACGTTGGCGCGCGTTAGCCGATTAGCATTTTTCTCGGGCGTCGGAAAAAAGGCGAGGCTGAAAAATCTTATTTAAAAGTTTTGATTAAGAGCGCGACCGCCCAGCATTATTCTCATGCTAATTATGCGGTAACGGTGGCGGCGGCGCGACCCCTCCGGCATTCGGAAATTACGTCAGGGGACGACTGAGGGGGTATAAGAGAGAATTTTTTCGGGAAATCCGCGCGAGCGCGAGTCCAATTTTTTTCTTCTCCACCTCTATTCCGAATTATACTACCCACTACTTCTACTTCTTTTCGCTTGCGCTTCTTTTTCTCTCTTTTTTTTTCTTTCGCTCGCGACCGTGGCGTCCGACTTTTGCGCCTCTCGATCTCTCACCAATGGTGTTCGCTTTGAAAGTAAGAGAGAGAGAGAGGCTCGCGGGGGGCAAATCGAATTTGCCGCTCCTCTCGTTCGTTCGATTGCTCCTTTCCGCGAAGGCCGACGTTGAATGTAAGTAGCAGGAGCGCGTCGATAGGAATTAAAATTTTAATCACGAGGCGAGAGGCAAGAGAGCCCGAGCGACGTCGGCCAGATCAATTTCTTAATTAATCGAGAAACTTAAATTGATATTCGTTAATTGAGGAAACGAACGGCTTTTCGCGCTCGATTCGTGCGGCTATGGGTTCGTTCGGCTTTTTTTCTTCTTTTTCTTCTTCTTCGTCTCTCGTGATGAAGTTGAGTTGAGTTGGAGTACACGAGGGTTCGGTCATCGATGAAAAATGGCAAGTTTTAATAAGGCGAAGAAATTCATTCGGGTACGTTATGTCTTTGAGCCGTGCCGAAGCTCGGTTAAGGTAAATCGTGCGGGTACAGAAGTGCAATCGGGAGCGAGGCGAATTAATTACTAAATGTAGTTTCCTGTGAAATCATTTGTCAAATGAAATTTGTACATATACTGAGAAAAAATGTTAGGAAAAATTCTAAATGTTTTTGGAAAAATTACCATAATTCTAGTAAATCCAACACAGGCTGTAAAACCCCAAAAAATTACCACAATTTATTGGAAAATTTACCAGAATTATATTCTATAATTATTTACATTTTTTTACTAACATCTTTTCTCAGTGTATAGCATTATTCTTGTATTAAAGTAATTTTAACGAATATGTAGAATTGAAAACATTTGAGAACATTTAAAATTTTACGTTTTATCAGATTCGGTATACAAAAATTAAACAGGAATCTATTATATGAATACTATAATTTACTCATTACACTTTCTTTTTATATTCTTTAAACGACTGAATATATATACAATCTCAAAAAAATAACAATAAACTCAAACATATAACGAGCCTCTTCTACCCTTCTCCTTTTATACCCGGCCACTAAACGACATCCTTTTTACTTTTCATCCACTCCTCCGCAGAAACATCCGTATACCACAATCGCGCATATACATACTATACACACACATAACACTACAAACACGCATGTTACGTCACATCACAAAACCCATCGCGTTATTCCTCTTCTCTTCGCCATACTCTCCCGAAAAAAAGAAGGGGACTACTAAAGATGAAAAAGCTTGCCTTTGTGGATCCCATTAAGATACACGCAGAGTTTGATTCCTCGCGCGCGCGCACAGACCGTCTTCCGGCCTCCTTTGTAGGTAAATAATCGCGTGCGAAAGGACCGCGCCAAAAAAAGGGTCTCCTCGAGATATCGCTCTCACTCTATATATATATATATATCTACCCGCCTATCAGAACGACGTTTTTTTTTACGCGCCGACGAGATTTTTCCCTCGCGTACTCTTTTACGACTACAACGCCAGGCGCGCGTATACTACGTATACCCTCGAAAATGTGTTCTTGACCATTAAGGACGAGACGGTCTAACTCGTGAGGGTATTCGCAATGACGGAAGGGAGGGCCCACACGTTTTATTGCCCGCATAAGCGAAATAATGGGACACGCACGCAAGGAATTTCACCGCGTCGCTGATTTTCTCGGTCGGTGGTGTGTATACTGCTATGGTGGGAGATTTAAGGAGCGGAGATTTAGGCGGATGTATGGGAGTAAAGTTTCAGTGTCGGAGGTTCTGGATATATTTAGATGAGGAGATTGCGATAAAGAAAAAGTATAGAAGAAGTAATCGCGATTAATTGTAAAGTAGAACCAGATAATGATGTAGGTATACTTAAACTTTTTGCGTATTATATGTAGTTCAGTTTGTTTTGATTCGAAACCTGAGATTTTTTATTAAAAAAAAAAAATCAGAAAGATTTGAAAATGTCATTTGAAAGAAAAAGATGAAGTAATAAAACAAGATGTGAAATTAATTTTTAACTCGAGAATATGGTTTTCTTATACAAAAGTTTATCACTATAGAGTTCTTAGTCATAACCATTAATTCTCATTACATCTAAATATAATAATTTTTCATCTTACTTCTAGATTTACTAAAATTACAACCCAGCACCGTTACCATAAAAAACCACCACCACTACTACCCGACAACATCATATCACGGAAAAAAATCATCCTCCACTTGACAGTCGCGACAGTGTCAAGTCGTCTGCGCCACTCGGAAAACGCAACTCCTCTCTCTTTCTCTCTCTTACCATATCGCAACATTCCTGCAAAAAAAACGACATATACACACGCACGTGACGTCCATTCAGAGCCTCAGGCGGCAGCGAAGAGGAGTGAATTTAAACAAGCGCGCTTGCGCGCGCTTACACGCCTAAAATATAAAGGCTTCAGGATGACGGGAGGGAGGAGAAAAACGCAAAGACCCGCACAAAGGAGGATCTCCGAAGCGGTTTGTCGCGTCGCTTGTCACCCGCGACTTTCCCCCCATATTTTTTTTTACTCCCGCGTTTGTATAACATATACCTACAGTCTTTCGTGCCTTTTTTTTTAAAAGTACACACGTGGGGGCGACATGATTTATATACATACATATCGTCGAGAGGAGCGCGCGGACATTATCCCCTGTCTGAACGACTGTAGTGAGATTTTTACATGCGTATATATACGTATGGTGTGCTATTGCGATGTGACTTGAGTGAGAGAAAGAGAGGAGGGAAAGGATATCGCTGTCGGTGTGTTCTTTCGTGTTGCTGAGTTTGTCAGCGTTTGCGAGAAGGTAATTTTCGTAGGGGAAAGTGTGGTTTATCTTTTCGGAGATGGATGTGAATAAGTGGCGGATCTTTTCTTTTTTTCAAGTTAGTATTATTATCTGGTTTTAACAATAATATATGGTTAGATCTCTTAATAAAAATAAGCAAAACACTTGCACCATCAATACAATTATTCAAAATAAAAACGTATATATTATTTGCACGACGCTCAATAAATCCGAGCCTGTCACATAAAAAAAAAAATTACACTTTCTCATCATTCGCCTGCTCCGCGTGCCCCAGAACACAACCTCCCCCTAAAAAGATGGTGTCGCACTGGAATCTCCAGATAATGACGAGCGACGCGGATAATGTTCCGTCGCGTTATTTATCATCGACGCTTGGCGCGAAAGTCGACGACGACGACGAAGGCTATCGTGATGGACGATCCGTCCGGTGTCGGAGAAAAGAAGGGGGAGAGGGGTAAGAGAAGCGGGCAGAGAACGTGAAGGAAGAAGAAGAAGAAAAAAATGGAAATCTCGCTACTTTGAATAAGAAACGGAGGGGTAAGTGTAGGAGAAAGAGAAGCGCGTTTTCGGCACTGAAGGGGGACGAAAAAGTAGGTTGACGAGCTTGAGATATATATATATATATGTATAATGCGGTTTAAAGTGTTTTTTTCGTGGAAATGCAGCGCGACTGGCCGCAAGTTGGTTGTGCAGGATTTTCGGAGCGATTATAATTGATGAAAGAAGACGGTCTGGGTTATGGATAAATAATGTTAATAAAAAGTATATACATATACATTATCATTAGGTTTTCATTAATTTTACTTTGAATTGTATAATTTTAGGGGTAGATTTGAGCTTCTCTGGAGATGGAATTATTTTGAAAGAAGAATGATATATCGTTTGGATTGGAATCGATTTTTATGCAATAATATAAAATTTTTTGTTTGTTTATACAATGATTTAGCTTAGTCATGATATGATTCATTAAATTATTCAATAAAGTTGTTGTAATATATACAATTACATATTTCATGCTGTAACGTAAGATTTATTTTTTACACCTTAAAGTATTGTATACATACTTATTTAAAAAAGTATGTAAAACTAAACACCGCAAGCTCCAAATAAATTATTAATTACATCTAAATCTTAAGTAACTAGCAAATCAACCCCCCCCCCCCCCCACCTTTCTATTACTTACGCTTCTCATAAATTTATCACTTCTGTCGCGTGCGTACACAAACTCCACAACCTCGTTACCATCCTCCTCCAAAAAAAAAAAAAAAATGAACGAGGAAGAAGACCAACGCTCGCGTTGGCGCAGATAAGATGGATATTCATCACGTCATTCCCCGACGATTCCTCTCCCTCTCTCTTTCTCTCTCGCTCTTTCCTACGTCGTCGTCGCCTCCACCGCCTCCACCGCCTCCACCGCCTCCGCCACCGTCGCCGCCACCGTCGTCGTCGTCATCGGACGATTAATTGCGGCATATCTATCACGGACGTCTATCTCGCATTCACGGGTCGTTACGTAAACGCGGCCCGGGGGCTAATAATGTCACGCGGCCCGTTCACGTAGTATCACATACATATATATATAATATAATACATTGCATGTAAGTGAGTATATATATATATATATATATACATATGTGTGTGTGTGTGTGAGAGAGAGGGACTTAGAGGCTGCTGACCAGAGTGAGAGAGAAAGGAGAGACAATATACGCGAACGCTCGCACAGTAATATATATATACATATAGAATGCGGGAAGATTGTCCGTATCTGCGGAAACAAAAAAACTTTTGTACCCGCTGTATTATTAACCCATTGTCCACTCCTCCTTCCCCTTCTCCTTAATAATTCAGTCACCCTATAATATACACTGTACACCGCACGCGCGAGAATATTGGCCGCTCGCATTGTCGTCAATTGGATTACTCTATATATAACTATATAGCCACAGTCTCATATACAACCGCGCGTGAACCTCGCGACTTTTCTCCTTGCTCATGCCCATAGCCCGTGAAAAATGAGTATATACGGCGTGAATCCCCGTGAGAAATGCATCGAGACGTATTTCCGCGCGCGGGGGCGTGCAATGGGTCATCGTCGTCGTTATATTATTATACGGTTGACGGCTAGTGGACACTACTGTACGGGTCCTTTCAATGTAGCATGTACTGTATAGGTGGATTAATTCGCGTGATCGTTTGGTAATGGTGTATACATATATCAGGGATATGAGGAATTCCGACATGACGAACGTGGCGCTTAGTAGACTGATTTATATACGACGATGATTTGTAATGGGATGAGTATTGGATTTTGTAATTCATCGGGTTTAATATGTGAAGATGCAGGGTGGATTATGTATTATAGGATGGGGTGTGTTGAGTGTATAACATATGGGGTTTAAAGTATATATTTGATACGGTTTTCGTATTGTTGGCGTGCGTTTAGAACGAAGAGACCATGGGTATAGAACGATTTGGTAAAGTGGATTTGAGAAATGTTTCTATGGGAATGGTATCGATCATAGGTTGACTAATTGAAGTGGTATTAATTTGGCGATTACGAGACCGACTTGATTTCTTCTACATCCTGCGAGGTGATATAAGTATTGAGTATCTGAATTAAAAATATACAGCAGTGTTCTATTTTTATATAGTAAATTAAAAATACTAAATTTGAATATGTATAAAATAAAATCGTCTATTTTATAGTGTTTTTCTTAACCCTATTGCATTAAAACTCCAAATTCAGAACCTGATACGATTTCTACTTTTTTTCGCAGTTTATTCCTTAATCTACATATAATGGTAATAGGAACAATCTTGCCTCTCCTCCTGAACCATTATTTTTCAAATAATTCAATTTCCATTCACCTCGCAAATTTCCATTAAAATCACCACCATCATTCATTTTATAATTTCCACTCGACCGTGATAACATCGTCTATAATTTCACATCCGCACAAATTAAACGTTGCTTTTATATATAAAATACTCGTAAAATCAAAACCCACGTACATCACACTTTCACATCACAACCTAAACTCACACACGCATACTCATCTAAAATTAAAAGAAAAAAAGAGAAAACGCGTAATACACACAAGCACACATAAACACACGAGTACGTATATACATATACACACACATACACTGGTCGTAGCCGACATCATCGAAGCAACGAATTATACGATTGCCATAGGATGATATCCCATTTCACGATTCGTCGCTGAATAGGCGAGCGCTGCCCTCTCTGCCCGCGAAATCGATATAGGTTTCCCTTAATGCCAATGGCCGACGCGCGTGCACACACACATACGAGTACATACACGGCGCAATTTCGAAATGGCTCGATCAAAAGTAGCCGCTGCTGCCGCCGTTGCTCTTCGTTGCTATATACTACTGCAACATATGCCATTGCTATATATACACTATATATGCGAATGATGCGAACTTTCGGCGAGAGAGCTGTGTGTGTGTGTGTATGTGCGTTCTCGCAGTTGTCTTTGTCGTTTGTGTAACGCGCGGCGCGGCGGGGCAACTTTCACTTTGAATAAATCAGCGCGTGGGTAGGCCTGTGTGTATGTATATATGTATATACGCGGCTGGAAGATAAGTGGAGTATGTATATATGTAGGAGTTGGTTCTAAGAGCAACGGTGATGTGGACTTTTGCAGAGTGTATATACGTGGAAGGGCGAGGATTTCGCTCGACTTAAGTGTTTTACGGTTGAGAGGTATCATCGTCGCGCGGCAAGGATTGCAGGACCGCCAGGAATTTGTAATGCTTCTATATTTGCATGGTTTTGTGGAGAGATAGAGAGAGAGAGAGAGAGAGAGAGAGAGAGAAAGAGGTGAGGTAGTATTTTCTGGGTTAAAGATATGGTAGAGGTGTCAATTGATGATAGGCTGTTTGCTTTGCTTTACTTGTCACGTGTGATAATAGTTTTGAGGTACCGCTTGCGTGTTTAAAGTTTTATACTATAAATGAATATTTACGGATTTTAGAGAGTATTTGTAGGCAAAGATATTAGAAGCGAAAAGAATTGGTTCAGTTGGTTAAACTGAAATTAGAATGACGTGAATCGATCAATGACAAGTATTTGGTTAAAATTTTTAAAATGCCTAAAAATGTTCATTTTATTTTTTTATATATATATTTAGGTATTTACAAGCGTTTTATAGGTGTAACGCGTCAAAAATTGATTTTACATGATAATGGTAATAGGAAAAAGTTTTGTTTTATTATTATCTACAACTTACGTATTTAACATTTATGTGTCAAATCAAATCCTGTCGTGTTACAGCTGAAAATAGTCCATTTTTTACCTTTTTTGCCGTTTTTCGCATTTGTATTGGTAAATATTGCTTGTAGCAAAAAACGTCCAAGAGAAAAAAGGTGTCTTTCAATTAGTTTTAGCAGACAGGTCTGTAGATAGTAGCTTAAAATTAATTTTTCTAGACATTAAGCTTAAAAATCGATTTCTTGAGATATTTCTTTTTGCTCGCAGTTTAAAAATTTGTTATCAATCTTTCTCATTTTAAGACCACCAGTTAGGTATAATTCAAGGAGTATAGTCCCCAAACCCCGTTTAAATCCATCGAAAATTCCCTGAGATAATCAGGTAACTTAATTACATACAAACATACAGACATAAATACATTGTGGAAAATGCCTAAAATGGATTTTGGATAAGGGAAAATTCATTTGTATATCTCAAATTTTAGTTCTAATAGAGTTAACAAATTTTGCTTTATCGAAATTATAAGACTCTCCAGAGTAGCGATCGTGCCTAAAAATTAGGAGCTATATGGTAACAAAGGATTCAGTGAACGTGATGGCTATGAGGTGTTTATATATTACTCAGTTACGAGTTTTCTTATTAGGTTAAATATTACCATACTAATTTTTGCAACAAGAAAATGTCTATATATATATAGTTGATGTCTCATTTTCATACAGACTTGCCTAAAGTTTTACCTAACCTTTATCAGTTATTTAACAGATATATAAATATATAGTACTATTTTTCGCAGATATAATATGATTTTCTTTAGCCTGTAATCAAATATTATACATCTCCGGTATTAGACTTTCTTATCTTACTTGTATACTAACAAATACAAGCATTATAAAGATTTTCTCTACTCCAAACACCTATAAACTGTACAGTAACTTCACCAAAACCATACGTATTTCAACTTGAAAATCATCCTCCAAAACAACCGAATAACATCGTATATTTCTCACTCTACACCACTTCGACCTACAACATCTGGAAGATCTACACATCAACCCAATCGATTCTCTCCTTTCTCTCAGTCTCTCTTTTCGCGGCATATCAGCCGGAGCTATTTACTCGTGGCACCGGCGAGTAATCGAAACTCGCCGAGTGGAGACACAGAGGGCAGTTACCTACGGTCTACTCTCTCTCGCGTTTCACCATATATATATACATCGCCCAGTATGTATATATATACGCACGAGCAAGGCAGCAGCAGCAGCAGCAGCAGCAGCAGTAGCGGAGAGGGACGAGCGAGCAAGAGCGCGCGCGGCCAGTGCGTATCGATCGTAGCGAGCGTACGCGCGTGTGGAGGAGGAGAGGCGGTCGGTGTCCCCACCGGCCTCCGAACCAATCGGAGGGCTACTCTTCTTCTCCTCCTCTGCGTGCGCGCGCGCCAGCGAACCTCTCCTCCTCCGCTTGTATATGCTCTCTCTCTTTCTCTCTCTTGCAAGCGAACGAGGCGAGTGAAAGGCGCACAGAGCTGCTGCGCCGCTGTTGCTCTCTTTGGTCTCTGCGTCTAGCTCGCTACGATGCTGTGCGTGTATAATAGTGAGGAATAGAGCGTTGCTTGCGGGTGGCTTGTGTTTTCAATGTTACTGCAAGTTCTTTCGAGGGTTTGGAAATATGTATTAGTTGGGTGGGAAAATTATTGATATGATGGCGGTTAAAGAGCTGATAAAGTATTATGTATGGATCAAGCGTACAGTTAATAGGTGTAGGAGTTAAGGAGGGGATATAATTTTTATTTTTTGTAATAAATACATGTTTCTTTCTTTATATTGTAAATTAAAACATCGATTAAGAAATTTTATTATAGAGAATAAAATATTTAACAATAACTGCTTATTTCTTCCTGATTTTTCTTCGAGTTATCATATTTAAACTTGTTTTCTGCGTTCACAAGATTGACATAGTGAATGCAAATAAAAATTTTAAAGTTTCGAAAGATCATTTTAAGAGAATAAGATAAAATTCAGCTTATAGGATATTATAATCATCTTATTTTACTTCAATTTATATCATTATCATAAGTATTATACATAAAAAACCTTAACGCTATAACTAATTTCCTTACACTACCAAAAAAAAGCCAATCCCCCAAACTAAAATACTTCCAAACCCCATATATTAATTATCTTTCGAAAATCTCTTCTCACACCATCGCAGTGTACACGAAATTCACGCATATAAAAGCCAACTCCAGTGCGAAGACACCGAGACAGAGCTAGAGAGAGAGACTCTCAACAACACACGCGCAAGTAGACGTCTGATTACGCGGATGATAACGCCGGTAGTACACGAGCGCTCGCGCGACGCGGCCATGAAGAAACAATAGCGATGGCGGACGCGCGCGCGCGCACAACCGACGCCGACGCCGCCGGAGCTGAATTTAAACGAGAAAAGACTCGACGAGGCAGCAGTAGGATAGCAGCAGAGCTCCGGAAATCGATGAATAGAAATTTCTTATGCACGCGCTTGCCGACGCGCGCGAGTTACATAAATTTTGCAAGTGACACGTCCTTCTCTTCTTCTTTCTCTCATATATATATATATATATATAGTAAGTGAGAGAGGAAAAGAGTACAAGTGAGTGAGAGGGTAAGAGAGAGTCGCAAGGATTTTGTGGAGTTTAGAGTTACATCTTTTGTTTTTATGTCTGATGATTGTGGAGCTTTATTGTAAATGAAAGAATTTATTTTATGTATTGTTTTAATTACTTATTATGTTTTATTTATATATTTACAATATCTATTTTACATATTAAATTTACATTTACATTTACTACATGAAAAGATTTCATACTGAAAATATTATTTTATCTTGTCTGTATGGATATTTTTAATAAAAACTATAATTATCTACAGAACCTTTTGAACCAAGTTTTTTCCCTTTTACTTATTCGTCTGTCGTCTTCGTATACACAATTAATTACATTTCCAAAAATTCAGTAAACAAACTCACATCCCATACACACAGCCACACAAAATAAAACCCACATAACACCCAATTTTGTAATTTTCGCAATCTCATGTATACCGAAAACCCTCTACCGTTATTTTTACCACGCCGTATATAAAAAATTTAATTTACTTCTTTACGATCTTCAAAATCCTGCTCATCCCGTCCCATTTGCCAATTAATCCAATATAAAAATACTATACGCATCTATACGCGTGTAAAATCAACCCACGTACTACACACAACATGCCGAGTATACACACCTAATAAAATTCATCATCTATGCCGAAGAATCCACCGAATTCTCCCTCACTCTCTCTCCTACCCGTTGCTCTCGAAATTAGCGGAGAGCATTTCCCACTGGTACAACGCGCCCGCTTCACTGTACTCTCGCGTACCCGCGTACATATACACACACATACATATAGCTTCTACCGCGCGAGAGCGCCCGTAAAACTTTTATAAATAGAACGTAATTAACGAACGCAATCAATTTCACGAGCGCGCACGTGGCACCTACGCACATATATATATACACACACATACACGCGCGCGTATAGCAGTGGCTATACTACTCGCAAGCCGCGCCCGAATCGATAAAAGGCAAAGCTCGTGTATATGTGCGCGTATGGTATATATATAGCGGTGAGGTAGCTGCTACTGCTGCTGCTGCTATATACGCGTATGTGTGTATGAGAGAGAGAGGCGGATTTTCGAAACGTCGTTATGTGTGCGGGGGCGCCGATTAACGAGAAAATTCGGATGGAATCGTAAATCCGCGCGGCCCCGGATATGTGAACGCGAGAGCGCGGAATCGACGTCGTTATACTGTGCCGCGGAATTTTTTTTTCGTTTTCGCGGTGATTTTTTTTCAGAGAGAGAGAGATGCGAGGCCGTATGGTATTAAATGTTTTGCGCGTAGATATATATAGAGAGAGAGAAGAGCGCGGGATGCTGGATGTTTTTGGATTTGGGATAGAGGGGAATTAGAGCGAAGGGTCGTGTGTGGGTGCAGGTTGCGGGGGATTTTTTTTTTCATTTATTTCTAAAATGGAACGAAGCGAGAGAGTATAGTGTGGAACGCTTTTTCACGGCTTGCGGGGCTTATATTTTCGAATGGTTTTGGAATGGATGGACGCGGCGAATGATGGGGTTCATAATTGGTGTATTTGTTAGAAATTAAAAAAAAAAGGTTTTTTTGATTTTAATATATACGTGTAAGTTTATAAAATCAATGTTTATTATAGTAGATTATATACAAGTTTCACGTGAACCAACATATGTTTTTGTTTGAGAAATTTTGTTATTGGTCTTTCTCAAACGACGTTCTTATTACCGTGTATACATCTAACACTCATTTAAAAGGCCAATATGCCAGAAACCATCATCATAGAAGTTTAAACCAACACGCTTTTATTAAAAAACATATTTTCCCGTGCCATTTCCACTTCCACCCATATACACTATACGCGATATTTGAAAAACCTAATAATCCCGCTGTCTAATATCAAAATACACGCGACGCAAAAAAGAATTTAATTAAGATTCCCAATATATATACCCACCCACCCACACACGCGCACAGTAGAATTTCGCGCAAAATCTCGAGAGCTTCGTAGAATACGACGACGCCGGAGAGAGAGAAAGAGGAAATCTCTAACTTAGCTTCGAATGTCCCGACTCTCGCGCGCGCCATGGCCTCCCGAGACTCGTTCTTCCTCCCTCCTTCTAATCTGGTCTCCTTGGTTTCGCCCTCGGCGGGAGACGTCGTCGCCGACGAGAGAAGAGAGAGAGAGAGAGAGAGAGAGAGGATGGCTCGGACGGGAAAGTCCGAGGAACCGGCGATGCGAGAAGAGACAAAAAGAGAGACGAAAGTACAAGATGGAGAGAAAGAGAAAGGGTTTTAGAGGGGAGATATATAGACTGGTGGAGCGCAGCGGAGGAATTGTACAAGCTGAGGAAAATGTTCGAATACCAAGAGTTGGTGGTGTGTATAGGGTTGCCGGAGACGATAATTTTGTGAATAAAGTGAAACGTCGTTGTTGTAAAATGATGTGAGAATACGGATCTGTGAGTTTATCTTTTATACGAGTAAACTATCTATTTTCTTGGATCATAAGTTTTCGAAAGATTCAGTGTTGTTGAGTTTTATGTTTTGTTGAATCTGTGACAGAAAAGTAAAATATTTTTTCATTTTTACACTATATTAAAGTGTTAAATCAAACAGGATAATATAACTGACCAAAGTGTTTCGTTTAAATCGATCAATCAGCTGCTCTTTAGGAAAGCAAGAAATCATACGGTTACAATCACCTTGTCTAAACATTAAAACTATTAATGAACACAAAAGACCGCACGATAAGGGTAATAAGAGAAAGTCCGCGAGATAAAAACAGAATGAGGGAGGAATACATCGAAGGAAGATGTGGAGAGCCAGATATATAGAGAGGGTAGAAGAGAGAGAGAGAGAGAGAGAGAGAGAGAGAGAACGTCGGTTTAAAGGGTATAGCGAACGCCTCGACAAAGCAACCCTCTTAAAGTTCAGCGTGCGCGTTGTGCCTACTAATGTGACTCTCTCTCTCTCTCTTTTTCCCTCTCTCTCTCTCTCTGTGTACTTCGTCTCTCCCCGCTCTTTCCATTGCTATATATATACCTACCTCCGTCCTCTTTCACTTTAACCTCTCGCGTGTTCCTGGATCGAATGCGAATCCGTACCGATCCCTTTCTCTCTCTCTCGTTCTCGCTCTCGCTCTCTCCGCCGTCGTCTTTCTTTTTTAGAGTAATCCATTAACTTGGAACCATCGGCTGAGAGTGCCTAGTTCTTCAGAGAGCGAGAGCGAGAGAAACGAGAACCACTTTGCGATTTTACCGCGCTTAGGTTATAATGGAATGGAACCTCGAGGATCTGGCTTTTTTCTCTCTCTCTCTCTCCGCTTCACTTTTTTTTCTCTTCTTGTATACTTCGCCTTTAGCATCGAATTTTCCCGGAATGAGAAATCGGGACAAATGCCTCGCAAGTATTTGAATAATGACTAATTTTTTAATGTCTTTTTTTGGCTTTACACATATAACGTTTAAAAATATATATATGCTAAAAGAAATTACTAAGAGTACGCGACTAAACATTGAGATAAAGAAATATTAGACAAAATCGTACAACAAAAATCTTTATCCTCCTAAATTTTTTCTCACAACTAAAAACACACTATGTGCAGCTCTGAAAAAAACACACTGCACACAAACAACGCATTCTTTCCTAAAATTTCAATTAGACGAGGATGTGTCCCACCTTTCTCGCACGTTACCAGGGTTGAGAGTAAAGCCATTTAAAACGTACACTTTTTGCGAAACACGCGAAAAGTATTGCGTGGCGCCTAACCTCCTTTAATTTCGGGCATAATGAAATCCTTGCGACAGAAGGACGAGTCTCTCGTCGAGACGCAAAAAAAGAGAGTCCGCGTTCGTTCTGCCAATCCCCCAAGTATCCTTCTTTTCTCTCATTTTCTCTCTCTGTCTCGCTCTCGCGCACGAGGGGGGGAAGGGGGGTGAGTGTCACCGGTCTAATCTGGGGCGCGGCGCGGAGCGAGCCTAATCCAGCTTATCCAGAAAGTAATTTTGAGTCTTTTGAATGAGCGCCCTCCCTCACTCGGGGCGCAGCAGTGTAGTAGTCGTGGACGAGCGTCGATCGGCTCTCTCTCTCTCTCTCTCTTTCTCTCTCTTTCGCAAGCTCACCCTCTCATTTCTTCACCGACACTATATGCCTGTTCTTATCGTTTTTGCTCTCACAATTTTGCGCGTTTCTCGTATTATTCCTATTTTTAAATTTTATTTAATTAAATTTGCCAGTTGAATTTATTACCGGGGGGGGGGGTTGTTGTAAAGCAGTAATAAGAGAAACGTCTATTTGTTAGTCGTTAATGTGTTATTAGTAAATTTAATGTTAGTTGAGGAGCGGACATTGTTACTTTAATAATTTTTACTTTATTAAATATGATAGTAATTTTAATCTTTGATAATTACTTAATCTTTTAGTTTCTACATTAAGAAAATTGTGTTTGAGTGTCATTACAATAGTGTTTAGTTGTTGGAATATAGTATATAGTTTTTATGTTTTTTTTAAGTAAAATATGTCATATTTTAACTATACTTATCGTAAATTAATCCATAATCATAGTATTTTTTACTTCAAAATAAGGTACTAAGAATCATGCAAAACATGATAATAACAGTAACTATATTTTTATAGCTCAGAGTATGAATTAAAGGTATAGAGTTATTTAATATCAAAACATTAATCTATTTTCGAAGTTATCTTCCACATTTCAATCGTAACTTGTCATATAGATAATAACATTAACCAAATACCAACAGAAAATCCCATTGGAAATTTCTTCTACTTCAATAACAACGCACATCAGCCTAACAGCAACGAGATCTAAAGTCGACGTCGACAAGGACATCCCCAACACGCGTATATATATACAGATAAGAGGAATCATCCTCGAGGACACCCCGTCTGTTCTCTCTTTCCCCTCTCAAGTCCTTCACGAGAGAGAGAGAGACTTTGCGCACGTTATCAGTAGCGAACAGTTGTTTTTCTCTACTTCGGATGGCGATGAGAGACGGGGACGGAGCTTCAGGAAATTAGGGAGGAAAGAATCGTCGAAACCGCCGAGATTTGAGGGCTGAAACTTTTTTTTTCCAAGTCGATGGGAGCCGCACTTCGGGTCTCCTAATTTCATGTAATCTTGTCTGTGGCGGTGGACTCGATCTTCTCTGGGTGTTTGTGTTTCATTGCGTGAGCGGGACTGTGATTTATGGCGATGTGCTTGGGTATAGTGCCGAGTATAGTGATATTGAATTATTATGAATGTGGGTGTATTAGCAAATTATATATACACAATAAGAATAAATAATATTTGAAATTGTTTGTTTATTTACGAACTTCACTATAATATCAAAATTCAAATTCTCTTTTAAATGCAAATCTTGAACGTTACCAACAAAGTCCTTTCACCTTTTTACTGTAAACAACCTTCATTCTCACAACAACCAACTCTACCGCCGCCATGACTAAGAAAATCACACACTTACGTATAATACTACCGCATCCAAGTATATAGAATCGCGCAGAGCCTTGACGATTTACGTACGCCCGCATCGCACGCACACATAGCACATATATAGAGAGACGCATGCAGGCAGCTTAGAGCAAGATCCCCGCATAGACTACATCGTAGTGTATACATATACACCAGTTCGATGGAACGCTCGCACTCCTCTCTCCCTCTCGAGATTACTATACGCACAGGGTTGCAGGTATGGCTATGTGTACACATCCACGCGGTAGCAACGGTGCATACCGGAGAGAGAGAGAGCTGAGAGAGCTGAGAGAGCGAGCACGGGGCTGTGGATAATTCAGGCAATCAGCGTAATGTTGCGAGGACGACGACGACGACGGTGGTATAGTGGTTGTAGCGAGGTAGAACTCGAGGAGCCTACATGTATATATATATATATATACACACACAAGTGTTAGATACCTGCGTATCCACATATATACGCGTATGTGTACTATACACGGAGACCCGTCCATTCCCGTATATATAGAGCGCGCTATGTACTCTCTCTCTCTCGCACTGTCTTTCGAGAGCGTGCATGCGTACGTACGCGCGGGTTATGCACGCGCGGCCGCGGGTATAGTAAGTTCATCCTATACTAGGCTGAGTATACGGAGAGGGCGGACATATATGTATATATGTGGATGTGTATATAGCGGTCGTGGGTAGGGGTTCGATTACAGCTGGACTACGGGATTTTAAGGTAGGTGGTGCACAGTATATACACAGCTTGAGTTGTGCGGTGTGTACCGATGTTGCTGCTGTACGGCTGCGGAGGTTTCTATGCGTATAAGAGTATATGGAGGTGCAGAGGGGTACTTGCGTGTAGAAGAGAATGTAGTATATAGAGAGATTTTTGATAATTGGTGAAAGATGGATGGATATTCAGCTACGGTATGAAGAGTTTGTATTTATTTGTATTTGATAAGCAAGACTTTGTATTGGTTCTCGAGCACAATTATTGCGAAACGTTGTAATTGAAAAAAACAAATTGGATTTTATAATATTCGTAAGTCATTTTCCTTTTGTTTCCTTAATATTTACTTTAACACTATCATTCAAATAATGACAAGAATATGCTATAAAAAATCCATGCAAATCGCCAAAATTCAAACTCCAACTTAATTATTAGAGCATTTTTTTGGCACCTCCATTCGCTAGAAATGCAAAAATCAATTGCCGCACACAAGAACCCCGTCATTTCTCTCCGATATCAAACGAGCATCACTGCCTTATATATAACCTGACAAGAAAATAAAAAAAGCCACACAACGCTGCCGGTTTCGGGAAAACGGATCGAAGGAATTGGCCCGTTCGAATAACCTCCTAGTAACGATGACCGAGCGATTTCTATCGCGCATATGTATAATAATATACCTCGAGATCCCGTCAATATTGTCTTGCGCCTCTCTCTCTCATACGTTTTCAGCCTAATAAAACTTGCGAGGAATCGCGCGATGACGCGACGGAATATGCTCGTATATGATATATATAATACATACATAGTGAGAGGTACGTTGCTGCGAATTAATTTCGCTGGCGGAGAATCCTCGGGGTGTATGTACTGTAAGCGTGGGTGTATACGGGTGGTCCGGCTGCTGAGGGAAGGGTTAAGGACGCGTATCATAGTCGCTTGATTAATGCACTTCATCCGCATCCTGTGGTTAGGGTTGCTTTATACGTGTGTATATGGATGCGTGCCTCGTCTCGGGAGATGAGATGTCTCTGGGTATCTATATTACGTGAGATATAACGCGTGGTTATAGGAAACGAGAGAAAATTTGTAATTCTGTGGTATTTTAATGTTGATTGAAAATTGTGAAGAGTTATATGGTAAATAAATCAATTGGAACTTTTCAAATAACAGGTGTTTCAAAAATTCTTTCAAGTTTGTTTTTTCACTTCCTACAATAAAAAGAAAATTCTTTGGACACGTCGTCAAATATCAACGCGACTACTGCTGTATAAACCACGCTCGTACCCTGCGTAACCACGTTAACCTCAGCTCCGAAAAAAAAATATCCAGCTAATTCTTCCGGAAAACTTGAACGAAAAACCAAAAATCCACATCGCACGTAGTAACCCGCGGGAAAACAAGCCCAATTGTCCGTAAATAACGAAGTCAGTACCTATAGTAGTAGTACACGCGCGTTCGGGCAACTTCATTTGGCCGCAGCGTTTGCTACCGTGCACGTGCCCGAGCTCTAATGATCCTCTCTGGAAAAGCGAAATTCTCTCGCGGAATAAATTAACCCGGTGCGCTTGTAGCTATACCATCACTATACCACCATCACTATACTGCTGCTGTTCATCAATCGAGGCTGGCCGCGTACACGTGCGGCGCAGGCCGCCAAAAAGCCACGCGCACCACGAATAAAACGCGTATATACGTACCACCGGCCACTCGGTAATCAATTTACATATGGATAGTAGGGTATATATGTATGTATACGAGAGCGAGTGCGAAATTCAAAACATCGCGCGTTGTCATTACCAATTCATGATGATTAAGGCGCACGTGAGATTGGATGAGTATGTGTGTGTATATATGTGGTATATATATGCGCGTGTATAGAAACGAGCGTTGCATGACAATTTTCATGCGCGTGACCAAAAAGGGATGCGGGATTCGGATACTGGTGTAGAATGTGTTATCTATACGTATATATATATATATATATAGATTGAAAATGATGGAAAAGTGCGGCGTGGTTGATTGGTAGTTTGTGCAATACGAAATCAACTACTGCATGTGTAGTGCAGGGTAATGGGTCTCGAATGGCCGAGTTGGCACGTTTGTTTGGAACTTTTTGAGTGTGGATTTTTTTTAATAGAGGATTATTACGTTGTTATAGGTCTTCGTAACGAATATATTTCACATTTTTGTATAAGTTTCATGAAAACGTTTATTTATCCGTTCAACATGATATTTTGCATGCCAATTACATTTAACCATTTGTTTTTCGTTAGATTAAATATACACATTTATCTTAAAAACGCCAATTAACCTATTGGGCTACGTATAACATTTCCAAAAAAATTTTAAACTACCTACAATTCATTCCACAAGCTTTCACTATCTCTTCCTTAACCATCCACCAAAACACATAGACACACACGAGTACCCCCGAAAAAACAACCTGCAACCTGCATAAACATTCCGTAAACACCCACCCGGACTATATATAATAGGTACACAGTTCGAGACTACACACACATACTCGCGCCGGTAGCATTGTGGTCACGGATAGTAGTGTAATTGCCAGCAGCTATATAGTGCAGGAACTCTACGAGCGCGCGGGGGAAATTAAAGCTGCCCCTGGTCTTCCGGCGCGCGCGTCCTATTGTCGACGTGTCTCCTCTTTCTCTCTCTCTCTCTCTCTCTCTCTCTCTCTCTCTCACGCTTGCGTTCTATTTATCGAGGCTACACAGAGAGAGCGAGAGAGAGAGCACGCTATATATATAGTACAACTGCACAGCACCTCCGTGTCACTGTGTCACGCCGGAATCGAAACGCTCGGGCCTTTCTTGCTTTTTTCGCTGGACAGTTTGACTCTTTGAGCTTTCTCTCTCTTTCTCTCTCTATCTCTGTTTGTAGGACGGAAGAATCGACCTTGTTGCGCATGCCGCCGTCTGTCTGTCTGTCACTGGGGATTCTTCGTATATATATGTGGATGTGTGTGTGTGCGACACGCGGAGGATTGCTTTTTTCGACGACGGCGTTTGTTGTTTTTTTTCCTCCTTTTTTTTGCGCTTTTTCGCGACGAGCTTGTTTTGGGATGGGTCGGCTCAACGCGTGGACTACCGATGGGTAGAGAGAGAGAGAGAGAGAGAAAGAGACAGAGCTGGAAATAAAGAGCTGAAACAGTGGTGTGCATTGAAGTTACGAGACAATTTGCTCGTAGTCTGTTGAAATTAGGCGGAGTATTTTTTTTCTTTTCGAGGTAAATCGAGGTTGGGATTTACATTTTTATTATACATTTACGTAGTAAAAGTTTTTTCGACTACATATAAGGATATAGGACACTTATTAATTTTGCATTATATACGAAATACATCATTAAAAAAAAATTCAGTACACAGATAGAAAAATCAGAGCTCACCAATTAAAATGAGAACCCAGCTACAGCATGAGAATTCTCAATCTGGTGGTACGCAAGACAATATCCCGCGCTAAAAATTATTTTCTCCCAGCTCCATTAAACCCTTCCTATCTGTCTCTCTTGCACCTCAAGGTCCTCTAAAAGAATACCCCGCATCGAGCGCACTACCTCCTCCGCGTGGAAAACAAACAACCAACGTCGAGTAATTATTTTTAACTACGACTGGCATCACTGTATCGATTGGTCAGCTCTCTCTCTTTCTCGCTGCCGCGCGCATTAAATTCTCAGTCAATATCCGGAAACAGCAGGCGGAAAGAGAGTGAGAGAGAGAGAGAGAGAGAGAAGGAGAGTTGAATCAGTTTCGACGTTCATTAAACGGAGACTACGCGCGCGCTTGCGCCATTGAAAGCGGCGACTTACGGGACCCCGCAATGTCATTATCTCGAACAACGCGGAACACTCCGGGCGCAATACACGTCGGTGAGATCTCGAAGCGGCGAAGCAGTATACGTTGTAGCAGTGGTAGTCGTTCCCTTTCTCTTGAATCTGTATCCGAGATCTTCGCGGGAAGCAAAGAGTAAGAGAGAGAGAAAGAGAGAGACAAGCTCTATCGCTCTTGGTTTCGACTTTTCGTGTGTAGGCTAGACTGCTGCGCTCGACTTCTTAGTCTCGGTCTGTCTTGGATCGTCGAAGTTTCGAAAGAAGAAGAAGAAGACAGAAGTCAAGAGATTTAAAGAAGAGCGAAAGAATTGAAAAGTTAAATTGTATGATTTTTTTGGTAGTTTTTGGCTTTCTATTTTCACAAATATGTGTTTTTTCTAAGTGTTACGGATAGTTTAAGCGTTACTAAGGTTATACCATTACATCATTAACCACAATTTAAATGCATGTATTACCGCACTTAAATAACTAAAACTAATCTCAATTTAGAATTTAAAAGAATTTAAACCTGTAGAATCACCCTTAAAGAATCATCAATCTTCACCCACATCCATCCACTCCACTATTACCCATACGTCACCTAACCACCAATCACCTTCCAACAAAAATACGAACAGTAACAATAACACAAACAACAACAGCAGCTACCGACGGCAACTTGACTACCCTGATCAAACGAAAAGAATCATCTCTACCTATATACACTATAAATCCGCCATTTTCATTTTACCGCCGTTACTACCACTATATATAGCAGTGCCACCCTGGCGCAGCCAATATCCTTTCCCTGCAATACACGTCGCTGCTCTCTTTTTCCAGGCCCGCCTACACGTCCCTACGCGAGCCTAGACTCGCGTTACATATACACTACTGCATCTACACATACAGACACACACAAACACACATACACACGTGCACAAGTAGTCCGAGCGCCCCGTAATGGATTGGCATGTCGCTTTCATTCGCTCTGTAGTGAGCGGCGAGAGGGAGGGATAGAGGGAGAGAGAGAGAGAGAATGAGAAAGACACTTCGACAACTAGTTTCGCTCGACGCTTTCCCGGCCCCTGAAAGGATTATATAGACCGGCTGCTACTGCTGCTACTACAGTCGAGAGTACGCTACGCTGTGCTCTCTACGTGAGAGCGAAGTTGTTCGCTAAGAGAGAAAGAGAGAGAGAGAGAGACAGAGTGAGTGAAGTTGTTGGCTAGTACTGTAGCGAGGTAGAGGGAGGGCTTAAAAAGACGCCCAAAGTGCGTATAAGACGATTTCCGGTTGTTGCTGAATTTCGTCGATTATTATTCAAGTATGATTCACATATTGGTGTAGTATACGCAGGAATTGATTGTTATCGGTGAACGATGTTTGCGTAAAAGAGTGTGATAGGTCGCTGAATGATGGTTGCATTGTTTCTAGATCCTTATGTATCTTAAGTCGTACGATAAAGTTAGTATGAAAATTCAGATACTTATCTCAAACCTATATTAATGTCTTTGAAATTACATGAAAATTTAAGTCCAATTAAACCCTAAGTATTATTCATGAATATACTTTTACCATAAATGGATTATAGAAAAAAAATACATGAGATAAATATAATGTGCAACAAAACAGCGAGTAACGTAAACGGTCCGAAAAGTCAAGTATATAATATATAGGAGAGCGCACGTAATCCTAATAAATAAGCAAACAGAGCCGCTGGTGCACGCGAGAAAATCGCCGAGGCGAGCGCTGATTTGAGTTCGGGCAAGTAGAACGAGCCGCGTGGAGTCAGACGAGTCACTCGCTCGCTCGAAATTTTCCCCGTAGAAAGGAGAGGGAGAGAGAGAAGTTGGCAACATTATCGTGTTTTAATTTAACTTGTCGCTGCACTTTAATTAGACTTTGGCTGAATCACGAGGGCAAAGAGAGAGTGAGAGAGAGAGAGAGGGAGTACGGAGAGAAGTAGCAAACTCCCGAACGAAGTGGGTGGGAAATGTTGTTTCCCTCTTTCTCTTTTTCCCTCCCTCTCTTGCTTTCGTTCTCGCTTTGCTCTTCCATGTATAGATATATATATATATATATATGTACATATATATAAGCTTGGCGAAATAATTGTCTGGTCGTCTGTATAACGTCGTCTTCGCTGTACAACTGCCGCTTCTGAGAACAGCTCCCACTCGCCTGCAGCGTCTTCGCTTTCCACGAATTCGCCTCGATATATAGCCAGCGAATTATTTCGATTCCGTTTGGTACGCTTCGGTTCTTTTGATTTATAACAAATTTAATGGTTGGCCGTGAAATAAATGCAATATAAATTTGTTAACAAAAATTTAAACTACTTACGTTACTTCGTAGCGATCTATCGAAACATTTCTAAATTATAAATTATCAATAACTAAAACCTTGAAAAGATAACTATAAACTAATGGAAAACGCATAATAATTCTCCGCCATGTGAGAACCACTGCGCCGCGCCTAGCGCAAATGGAGTTCCGTCGTTGCACGTATCCCGGCCCATAACTCGTCCGGGTGCGCATACTCGTAAACACCCCGACGCGCGCGACTCTGAAACAAATATATATGTAACGCGCAAGGGGGTAGATTTTTGGACTACCAGGAATCGGCGACGCTTTGCTTTACATATTTCATAGCTATGGAACATCGTTTCGAGGTATAACGCATGAAGGGGAAACGTGGTTTCGGGGTTTCTTAAAGTGTCGCTTTTTTATTCGTGTGTAAGGGAAATCGTTGGGGGCATTAAAGAGAGCCGAGTTGAGAATGACTGGGATGATGGATATTTTGGTGATAGAAAATTAGTAAGGTTTTAAATAGCTGATTTTCGTTGAATATTCTACTTTTCGAATACACTTCGGATTTTTAAACTTATAGAAATCTTCTATTGTTGAGAATATTGTTCAGAGTCGACATCTATTCTATATCTCAATTTATTTATGTGTTGCTCCATTCGTTATTTTGTTAGTATTTATTAGTTTTAAGAGTAAGATTCGATATCATAAACTAATTTTAATGGATAAACAATCTCGGAAGCGCAAATTTTCTGTATTCTATTTATATTTTAAAGGAAATTGTATTTTCATAGATTTTTTTGTATACGATTATTTACATACATTAATATTTTTTGTAATATTATTTGCAAATAAACTATATTTACAATAAATAAATATTCTACTCTATTCTATTAAAAAGAACAATGTTATACGCATGAATTTTTAAGCAAATTCCACAGAAAAAAAATCATATTTACTTTTACTACAGAAGCAAAGTTTTTCGAATCTACATGATATTATATTTATTTAAATACTGAAGATAAAACATACATATTATAAATACCAAAAAGATACAGTATTACGAATTCCTCTGACGTATATATTAAATATATGAAACCCTCATTGCAAGCTATACATCAATACATTAAACCAGTAATTCCCTTCACTTTAAAAATTAATTTTCAGAAATCATCGTACTTTCAATCCATAAATCAAGTACGAACAAAAAAATTGAAATAACGAGGACACGCAAACATCGGAAAATTTAAGCATATTTCCCGTCGGGCGAAATAAATCACGCTGTTTCCATTGAAATAAACTCCAATAAATCAGGGGGAGGGGGGAGGGAAGAGGGTGAGGCGAACGAGCGAAAGAAAAGCCTCGCAAGAACGATAAAATTTAAAGTTCATATTTCCGTGTCTGCGTGCTTACGCTATATAGCATGTGGCAAATTGCGCGAAAATTACTCGGCCTGAGATTGACGTTTGATTGCTACTACGAACGTGGCATCGACGCGAACGCGCCTCTTTAAAGCAACGATGCTCGAAGGAAGCGAACGCGTATCGGCACTTATACTCGCTACACTTTTTTCCGCTCGCTTTTCCCCGATCGCGCGTGCGCGTTAATTTCGTTTTCCACGTTAACGCACCGACGGTCCCAGGAGTAAACTTCACTTACCCGATTGCCACTTGCATTGTGTATATATACGTGCAATGCAAAAGTGAGAGAAAGAGAGTCCGGAGGGACGGTTCTCTGTTTTTTAGGTTTTTAAAGTCGCAGTGGTTGCGTTATTTTTGTTTTCCTTCTTTTTTTCTCGTATTCTCGGGACGTAATTGTTGTTGTTGCGAGCGGCGCAGTTGAATAGGGAAAATTATGGGGAATGTGGAGGAGAAGAGGCACTCACCGTAAGAATGGCTGAATTGCACTTGCTGAGTGTGTATATGTATTTGTGGTCTTGGAAAATCTGTAACAAAGGAGAGAGAGATATATATTAAGTTAATTTCAATCTAACGTGGTATATTAACTGTAAATGTTCTTGCTGTCTATAGTTAAATAAAGCTTTTGCGTTAAAACTGACGCATTAATAACGTTATGAATCAAATTCGACAATCTGGTAATGTTTTGATATCGTTCTTTTTATATAGTAGAGGCAGAAGAAACTTACAATAACAGAAATTTTAGAACACTTTTAAGAGTATTAACCATTTGATATTTCGAGCATCTTTGACCTCTAAAGGTTAAGTAATTAAGACACTAAACCTTCTTTAATTTAAGTTATTGAATTAATTTTTAATAAAAAGGATTCTTATAAATAAAATCGTTTATAACTTTAAAAATGGTGCAATATATTTAAATCAAAAAACTTTTTTGTTTTAATAAGATTAGTTTAAGTTCAGTTGAAATTCACAATTTAATTAAACAATTGTTATATATTTATGAAAATTTAAAAAAAGTTTTTTACACAGTCATTTAATTGACTTCAAGGATCCAAAGAGAACTACCTTAACTGTCTATAGCACCACGGTAACTTGGCGCGCAATATAAGTGGATGGAAAGATTTTAAAGAGGGAAATTTGCGGGGGCGTTACAGCAGTCCAGATGGACTTTATCGAGCGTCGCGAAAATGCGAGGGAGACCTCCGATTAGCAAGATGCGCAGAACATTGCACGAAATTGAGGGATCTCACTGCAGTATCATTCATTGTTTTTCTGCGCTTATATGTCATGTATAAGCTCATTTTCGCTATACCTAATTTAGTTAATTGATATTTTAATATATAATATTCCCGTACTATTTATAAAATAATTTCTCATTTTACCTTATCAACAAATTATTACCACTAAGTCAGTACAGAGAAATTGCACTCAATTCAGTTTTCCACCCTAAAATTCCATTCCACACACGCACCCCGTATATATTCACGGACAGAATTTTTGCGTAAAAACTACCGCGAAATTCACGGGAAAACTTACCGGTGTGTATGGTACCAGCGGAACACAGAACGTTACGAAACTTTGTACAGTGCACACAGGAAAATTTCCTGTGATGTCACGGTAAAAATTTCAGGATTCAAAAACATTTGTGCGCTCTCGATATTCCTTTTATCAAAATTTCTTAATCCTTAATCAAAATTTTTACATCAGGGTAAAATTTGTACTAAAAAGCAGTAAAAATTACCGTGACAGCCCGGTAAAAAATCCTATGAGTACCTATAATTTTGATATTATTTTCGCTACAAAATTTACTAGAGGCAAAATTTACCGACTGCTGCGGTAAAAATTAACGTATCGATAGTAAATTTTTCTAACGCTACAGCAATAATTATAAGAAATACGTGTAATAATTTATAGAAAAGACGGGTGATCTATGATTACCGCGAATTTCGCGGTAGTTTTTACGGAAAAATTCTAACCGTGTACATGTAAAATACCACTGTGAAAAGTCAACTTTCATTCTAATGTAGCGCGTAACACTCTTGCAAGCAACTTTTCGATCAAAAAACAATTTCCACTCTCACATATCCCCGCGCATGCGCAGTATATATATACGCGAGTACACATATACTGAGCAGCCTCCGTCTACACAACCTCTGGCATATTTTTTTCATTTTCCCAGCCCTCTCTTGCCCCCTCTTCCCTCCTCACTTTCTCTCCGCACCGGCCCTGGACTACCTACTACACACACCCGCACGTATATGTACTCTCGTTTGCAAACCCTTCGGGCAAGAGAACGAGAGAGAGAGAGAGAGAGAAAGAGAGAGAGAACCGGCCGGGGATTCATGAATACAAGAGTATTTGCGCTCGCTGTGCGGCACGGCCGCTACTACCGCCGATACGCGAGCAACAGATACGTGCGCATGCAGGTGTAGGTATAACCCACCCATGTATATATGTAAGTTATACATGCTCAGCTCACATGCGAGCGCAAAAATATTTTATACGTGGCGTATACATGTATGTCTATATGTGTATATGAAGTATATGTGCATGCGTCAATAAACTGACGAGCTGGCGAGCGAGCGTGGGCGTATATTTATTGCATAGATGTTTGGCCAAGGTATGTAAATTTTAAGTTACAGCGCGTGTTCGCCGAAATGGCGACGACGCGGTGAGATTGGCGGAGTGATGGTTTTTGAGGTGGACGAGACCAGGTGCGGGTGAATTTTCATGTGAATAGTGTGAGCATATGCAATGGGAGTGGCGGTGAAGTGAACGCGAAGATGCCAGATTGAATTGGTTTAATGGTGGGTGTTGTTGATGTGTTATGGATGTATTGAAGATTAGGATAAAGGTATGGTTACCGATTGTGCAGACGTTTCGTATAGCGAAGGAAATGGTCGATGTAATGGTAATGGCTTCTTTTCTCTTATTTCGTAGCTGTAGATATTGGAGGTGTAGGAGAAAATAAAAAGTTTCTTTAGTGGAAGATAAATATATTATTAATAAAAAAATATTTGCAAATTTACTATATTTAAAAGAAATATTCCCTGAGCAAGTCTATAACATATTCTTTATTCTACCACAAGTACCTTTATATTATAACTATAACGATCAAACCCAACGTCCAAAAAAAAACACAAAATAATAAAACACAGACAAACACAGACTCCCCCACGTCCACTATATACGATCCACTCTCTCAACTTCATCTCACTCACTCACTCTCTCTCCCTCATTCCAGTCAGAGCAGCCTCAGCCTCAGCAACCTCGGTACCACCCTACATATATATACACCAGCACACGCGCTAAGTAAACGTCGCTCGCTCGCTCGCTGGCTGGCCTCGACGTGTCGGGCGCGGGTGCACGCGTAGCAGCAGCAGCAGCAGCAGTCCCCCCTGGGGGCTTAATACGGTATGCACGGCTGTCGCACTCGCGCGCTACACCGGCTAATATTCCGCGAGAGGCCCAGGGCTACGTGACTGGACTACGCGAGTGAGCGAGCGCACGTGCAGCATATAGCAGAGAGGGAGAGAGAGAAAATTCCGCTGGATATCGTGAGTGAGAATTTGTAGAGGACCGAGTCGACGTTCATGCTGTAGCGTATGAGAGAGAGAGAGAGAGCAGTATATGGATATGCTCGCGTGTGAAAGTGGAAAGAGGTGTGGGTGGTGGTACCGGAATGATGGTTATTGAAAAATCGGAGATGAATTTTCAGAGAATTTTTTTTTTCGTTGAATTTAATGGTTTTGTGATTTTAGTGGTAGTGGGGTTGTGTTTATTTTTAAATAAAAGGGAAAAATATAGTTGTTATTGATGTACTGAGAAATGGAAAATGCGTACTTGTAGTAGTTGACGAATGAAGGAAAAAAAATTTTTTAGTAGTGCTCAGTAATGATGTTTACGAGGGATTTATTATTTTCAATCATTTCATATACTTATTCAATGATAATTGGTACAGAAACGTACAATAAACGATTTGAAACTTAATTTTTACTTACTGTACTTGTTTGAATTCCCTCTTTAATTATATCTCTTATCAAATTCGTCAAAAGAGTCAAACACTAATTTATATTTATGAAGCTTCTAAACATTACGCACGATTTTCATGAAAAGAAAAAAAACAAGACCTTTTCCATATCCAGCAAACGGAACTTTCCAACTTGTTTTTCCATCGAATTCCACTTTGTGAAAGTCAAACTCACTGAAAACGTAAAACAAAAAAAAAATCGTCTCGTTCCAGCTGGCGCGTACGCGCACTCCGACGCTGTGACCCATTAATAACGATTTAATAATTGACGCTCGTCTCTCACGTATTCGTCGCCCGATCGATCGGCCGCACGTATGTAAAAAAAATCGCATGTGGCACTGGTGCAGGAAATAGCATATA
>JAWWEQ010000055.1:27736935-27781850 GCA_035583055.1 Torymus tubicola
TCTGGGGCCCCCCCCCCCCCCCCCCCCCAAAAAAAAGCCTCTTCTCTCCGTCCCCGCGTGCGTTACGGGGAGGCGAATGGATATATATATATACATATATATATATTTGGCCCTGCGCGTATATGTACATATATATACATACCCTTTGCACATAGAGAGTGAACTGAAAGTATATACTGGGGAGCCGCGTGTATAAGTCATTGCGGCTGACCGGAAGTCACAGGATCACCGGAACCTAGGATATTTATACGATCCAACCCACTCTCTCCCTCTCTCCCTTGCTCTCGTTCTGTTTTTCCCCCTTTTCCGTATAACTACGACAACGACGCGACGTCGCTGCTATATACCGCTCGTGGAGGCTCGTCCGAACCGGAGCATTACCCGTAATAAGGAAATTGCGAATTTATTACCGGACCGATATTGTCCCTACGTATATGGAAGCAGGCAAGCCAGCAAAGCGAGGACGAGGACGCGCAAGAGTTATTTCGGTCGGTTTTATGGGTCGCGGAGTGTGTGTCCGGCAGCGTTCCAGATACGCGCGCAAAGAAAAAAAAAGGGAGAAGAAAGTTGGATAAGAAGCTGCCTGGTGTACGGGTTGGTCGTGTGCGGTATACTATGGTCATATCGGGAGGAAGCGCGCGCCGACGACGACGACTAGTACGCGCATTACGACGAGGGAGTGAGTATATGTAGAAGCGTATATGCGCGTGCTCTGGTATATATGGGTGGATGATGTGTGTGTATATATACGGTACTTTGTTTCTTGCGAGTCTTTCGTATGGATCGATGCAGGGAAATAGATTTTCTCGTGATTTTTTTATAGGTGAACGCGAATATGTTGGGATAAGATTTTTTTAGAATATATTAGAGTGTTCTTGGTTCAGAATTATTATTCCGAATGTGCGTTTTGATAGATACTTAAAAGACAAAACTAATCTGACATCGTTATTTTTATTATTATAAAATCTACTATACAGCTATTACGAAAAATCATAACTATATCAAAACAGCCAATTTATATATATATAAATACTTTATACGAAAACCATTCCCGCACCACACTTACACCTATACGCTAATAACGCCATAGATCGTAATACTATACGCGCCCACGAGCTCATGAACCATCGGAGGACACATTAGCGCGAGCCAATAACTCGGCTCGTCGGGCGTCCGAAAGAGCCGCACGATTAAAGGGAACGGGGGCGGTAGCAGTGATGGTATAGAGTATATATAGAACACACCGGGTAGATCCCTTAGGTCACAGGTGCGCGCGCGTCAAATTATTTCGCGATTAATAATCGGCACGTTATACACGCCCGATCGAGCTTTCGCTCGTGCAGAAGACGTACGCTGTGATCATGATGGAGTCGGTGATTTGGGGCGTGTAGTTTATTGATGTGACGGGAGAAATGGATGCTTAGAATATTGTATAGGGCGGCGTCGATTTCGTGATAAGAAAATGGATAATTATTTTTTTAATGATTTAGGAGTGTTTATATACTTTTTATTATTTGTGATAAAAAATATAATAAACATAAATTATCAACAAATGCATCATTACATATATGTATTTCCGCTAATTTGAAGTTGAGTATGCGATGATGAACAACGACAGTCGATAGGAAAAAGCGCCACTTAACCTAAAACAATCCACACTTTATCCGAAATCGCATCATCCACTTCTATACACCATAAGCCTCGGGCCTAAGTCGCGTAGATTACTCTTATTTAACGCGTACACCCCCACCGAATTGTTTTCCCCTCTGGGTTCCGAGAAACCTCTTCCCTATATATACACATATACACAGAGATATAGAGTAAGAGAAAATTCCCGCGTGTTATACAATATTTCCCGGGTAATGGCGTCTACAAACGTTCGCTATATAAGCAAGGGGTCATAAACAGCCATCAGCGACACTTCGCCCTCTCGGATTCTCGCTTTTATTGGTCTATATAGCAGCGAGAGCGCGACGTCGAAATCGCCTGGGTATACTTTATCCCCCTCAGTGATTTTTCACGGATTATTGTTTTAAGAGTGTCTCTGATACTACTACTACTACTACTCGCTTCCCTTCGCATATAATATATATATATAAAAGCGAGAGAGAGAGAGAGAGAGAGGAGCCGAGGATCGCAATCCCTGGCACGTATATAGGAAGCCGGAAACGAAGGATAGGGAGGCTGACTACGACGACGATGTCGTTTCCGCGAGGATTTTAGGTCGCCGGATATGCTCGAATTAATACGGAATATCATTTTCAACGTCACGTATCGAGCGACGAGTACGATGGTGAGAGTAGGGACGGTATATATATATATACGGGCTTTTTATAGGGGGCCAATAAAAATACGAAGCGACGGAGGCGGATATGTACAAAGTCGCGGGAAGAGAAAGAGAGAGAGAGAGAGAGTGAAAAAAATGTGCTACGCGTCGAGATTCGCACTGTGTGTGTATATATCGTGGTTATGAATTCGCGTAGGGAGAGTGGATGGGTTTCCTTTTACGATATTTGTTTTTAAGGCGTTCAGATTTATTTGTCGCGTTTTAATGGTTGCCCGTAGAGTTGTTTTTTTTTATAGGATTTCAGCGTAAATTTCGTATAATTTTATCGTGCTATATTTACTGTGGAATTTGTGATTATTTTAGTGGCGTTTTTTTTGTAAAATGCTTGCCATTAATCGAAATCAATCAATTTATCGTGTTTCTTTCTTTACTTTGACTTTGTTTTATATAAGTATATTGCCGTATACTGAATAAGAATCATATACGATTATAAATATAACCAACTTGATACACTACCCCTAACACAATACCAAGATCATTCTAAACCTAAAAATTACAACATCGAGATCAAAAACCCATCAGACTCTTGCGAATAAGTCATATCGCAAGAAGAAGAATCATCACCCACAGAGGGCGGCTAGAGAAGAAGAGCGAGAGAGAGAGAGAGAGAGAGAGATCCCGCGCAGAGACTATTAACACACATCATCGACAGTTGGGGCCGGCCTGCGCGTGATGCGAGCGCATTGTTGTCTCCGCGTGTGCGCTCGCTTGCGATCGGTATATATACATATATATAGCACGACGTAGAGGCGTGGCCAGGCACCACAGCAGCGATAATTCATTCCTGATTGCGTGTCTGATACATGCGCGAGCAGTAATTATACGAGCGGCGACGCGACGTAGCCTTGGAAAATTACACGCGTGCGTGCGAACGACCGCAGCAGTGGTCCAGGAGTTGTTGGTGTTTTTTTTTATTTTTTATTTTTGTTTTGAGCGCGCACGCCAGTTGACTTTGTGCTGTATGGTTTTCGAAGCGACCGCATCGCATGATGTGGGTATATAGTCGTTGTCGTTTGTTGTTTTTTAAAGGAGGTTTCCGGTAGTGCTGTTGTTGGTTGGCAGAAAATTTGGCTTTTGTAAGATGGTGATTTTTTTGCGCGAGGTAGTTTTTGTGTAGCTTTTTCTAAAGAATGAAGGATGAATTTCTGTGGGTATGTGTGTGTGTGCTGAATTATATGGTATTACTTACGGAGATATTTTTGTTAGCTGCGTGGATAGGATACAGGGTTCTTACCTGAAACAAACAAGAAATTATTTGGTTAGTATATATGTTTGGTGTGGGAAAGCATTGGGTACATCATAAAATGTGTGTAAGTGGAATCACATACATTTCGTATATAATATAAAGGAGGCTGATTGGCAATGCTTTGACTTTTGAAATATTATCTAAGTGATAATTTACTTGTACTTAAAAGTAACTATATATACTTTTGGATTTCCTATAATTTCATTGAATGAAAATCAAAATAATATCATTAATTTTATACTCTTTTAAAATGAATCAATGTACTTAATTCTCTTCTACTGCAACGAAGCACAGTTCCTCAGTACACTTATAACTATTATCGCAGTGAATTCCCACTGATTCATATCCTATACGAATTTACAGTTATTTCATAGTCAAATAAAAAAAGGTCAACGCACATACGCATCCATAAATTTTTATTCAACCGCTCGTTTTCCTCCTCTTAACCTCCAAATAATTGAATATCAAGTACCCGGTCAACGAAAAAAGAAACCCGCCTCTAAAAGACATAACACCGGCATCGTAATTCGTCTTCGCACCTGTCACACGCTATCACCGTACCGCCGCCTTTTATTAATCTCTATCCCTCCTCTCTCTCTCTCTCGCTCGCATAATTACATCTCGATTAGTACTTTCTATCCATGACAAAGGGCAACTCGAGCGTTGACGTCTTCATGCGCGCACGCGCGCGACAGTCCGTGGGACCGAGCCACGATTCCGTTCCCTTTTTTTTCCTCTTCTCTTCATATAACGAGGCTTTCATTGCCACGTGGGTAATCGGCGTGGGTGTCGCATTCAAAAGTGGTTTTTGACTAATAGACGGTGTCCGAGAATTTTTCGTGAAGAGCACGCGATAGTTGATGAATGGAATCGCTGGAATTCTTGCGTTTCAATTTTTGTTGTAAAAAAAAGGAGAGATAGAGTGCGGTTTGTAAAAGTGGAATGTAAATTTTAACTTATTCGCTAAATACCAATTATATGACGTAAAAAGTTACAGATATCCCAGTCTCAGGTTATTATTATAGCATATTATGTGAATGAAAAAATATTTTCGTTCAACGAAATGATAAATAACGTTGGTTACAGATATTATAAGGTATTTTTTTTCTTGAAAATAAAAAATCTTTATTAATGAATAAAATTCATGGATGTATAAATACCTCACGGTCAATTAGTAATGATTTTTTCATCTATATCCAGTCACATTCCTCTAAATGAATGTGACAAGCAGTACGATTCAACTCTTTTAATACGAGCTGTCAGTCTTTAAAGTTTTTTTTTCTACTAGATAATTGATGATGAGCTGTACGCGTTAAAATCCAGGTTCATTTATCAATTTGTATATAATACAATAATAAGAGATACCAAAATTTCTAATTTTTTCTCTTTTTATGTATCGGACATTCGTACATAAATACCTAACGTATTCCAATAATAAAACTAACTTCTATACGTTTTCACGCGTACGAGATATTCATCATTAGAGGTATATTAATTATGCAAATCAATCATGAAAATAAAGTTTGAAACTCAAACTCGCCCCGTCGGTAATTGCTACTACGATCATCCTTCCCGCCAATTGACCTGCGCGAGAAAACATCATGTGGAATCTGCCAGTGTTGATAATCCAAACAGAACAACGACAGCACGAGCCTAATGACGTTTTCGCGTGCCTCCCTTGCCCCTGAGGCTATATATATGTGTGTGTAAACTCTGCGCGAAACCGTGACGAGGGCTAGCAGTAGTAGTAGCCCCCGAAGATTTCCGCCTTATAAACTTCAAATCCAATCTGTGCCACTACATCGGACGGCGCGCAAACATGGCCCCTAGGAAAATATTGAACGACGAAGGGAGAGAAGTGGGCGCTGGAGCGTGTCTGTGTGCACTAAAGTTTTTTTATATAATATATGTATAAGTTTAGACTTGTGCGTTGCTGTTTTTTTTTTTTATAATTTTATGTATCTGCGTGTGTTGCAAAATTTATGTGTAGTAGAACGAACGATTAAATGAATTGTGTATATAGGGTAAAAATATAAAATATGTGTTATAATGCCATGTATATACTTTGTATTGGCTCTAAACGAAAATAGTATGATGTTCTTTTATTTATTACATTTCAATTGAACGGAAAATTGAGTTACTGTAATTCTGACTTTGACATAAGTTTTGTGTTAATACTTGATATCGCCTTTTCAACAGTATGACTTTTTGAAAATAAAATATGAAAGAAAATACTTTTACTTGTCAAAATCTGAATAATATTAAAAGACTGTTTTTAAGTTTTAATATTCAAAAATTTCTTATATTCTTTTGTACTTCGGTCTTTTTAGATCCTGTTATACAATGATGTATCATATACATGTAAATGCATTTGTTAGTGTGAATGGCGTTTTGAAGCTTATAAAACTGTCACATTACTCTCTAAAGTTGAATTAGTGAAAATTGCTCCACCATTTCAATTAGTGGACAAAACTACTAATTTATTAGTAAATATTCACTATTTGATTAGTATTTTTTTAAAACTACTAATTAAATTAGTAAAAACTACAAATTAAATTAGTAGTTTTAAAATACTACTGAATGAAATAGTAAATATACACTAATAAATTAGTACTTTTTTCCACTAATTGAAATGGTGGAGCAATTTTCACTAATTCAACTTTAGAGAGTACATAACAGTATAAATCTAGAAAGGATTAAATTAATCGTTAACTTGATTTTAAATTTTAATTTAGGATTATGATTGATATGAAAATGTATTTAATACCGTATTCTATAAACTTTAAGATTTTAAAATTAGAAATACTTTATATCTGTTGTTTAGGTGTGTAAAACTAGTTTTATGTTAAACATAATATTAAGATTAAAAATAAACCAGAAATATTTATCGCACAATATTATACATTTCAACAATTGCAGTATAGTATCTGTACCATATTTTCATCATTCCCATCAATCAACTACGAAAACACCATATTGCTCACCTTCGTCAAATTCGTCCAACCTTCTCATCAAATCTGCAAAAGTACTCACCGTTCACTTACTCGTACACACTTTGCATATATATACTAAAAGAACTAACACTCAGTGCAGTATAGCCTACGTGAGTACCAAGCATATGGCGAACCGAGAGAGAGAGAGAGAAATCTCCTGGGGCTGTTTGCCTGTGTATGTATCGGCGCGGCATTATGCGAGCTTGATTAGCAACTGCAAACGTTTGCTCTGCGCAACGCTCGCCGGGCAGCTCTGCACATGTGTGTATATATGTATATATGTGTGTATATGCTTCTCTTACCGAGTGTGTAGTGCAGGTTTGTTACGGTATATATAAGCAAGCATAAGGTAGTTGCGTAGGACGTCGAGCTCTCGGCGTAGATTTTACGGAATTTCAAAGTGGAGTTGGTTTTGATTGGGCTGGAGGTAGAGTTTTTTGAGTGAATTCAGGTATAGACGCGGTCGTCGTTGTTTATATTTTGGTATAATTATCAAATTCGATGTTTGTGTATATTTTTATTGCATTCTTTAATTATAGCTATGATTTTGTCAAAAATAACCGTTAGACAAACTATATAATAATGGAAATTTTAATCTCTTAAATTCTATGAAGAAATTTTCTTGATAATTTATATTATTACAAGGGTAGAAGGGGTCAGATACATTTTGAGCACTTTTTATGGCATTTGTAAGCTACAAAAGTTAGAGGGATTATAGCATAAGTAACCGTTTATGCAGTGACATACCATATAAAATACAACATCATAAAATTTTTAATATAATTATTAAGGAATATAAAAGCTCAAAGAATTCAAATCCTCTCAAATCTTATTACAGCACTGTTATATAGCTTCTGAAATATTAGATCTTCTGGAATAAATAATAAACGCGGATTTAATAAACCAATAGTGGACCCGCAGCGTGATGAGGCGTTAATACGTCAGCCGTCACTGTCGGTAGATTTCGGTTTTGGCTGTGGCAATACAATGTTGCTCGATTTTGACAAATTTAACGGACTATTTTTTTGGCTCGCGTTGATGGCGAGTTTACGGATACACAGGAAAAAAAGGGTTTAAAAGAATTCGGATCGCATTACTGGACGTACAGTATTATTACCCACATAAACACGATATAACATTCAACAACAATTAAAGACTTGAAATACCTAACAACAATAATATAATAATAAACAAAGAATTTTAGAATTATTTTTCACTGCCAGCACTAATTACCCCATTACCCTAGCATTTACCACGTGCGACTTGACACTCCCATCATCACTCTCGAGCATCAGTTCTCTCACTTCGAAAACTCGCGGCGCCCCTTCCAGAAACCAACGAACTTCCCTCGCCATATACATGTACATTACCCTCCCACACACGCATGTATGTCCGCTCTCCTCATGTACAATACACGTGTACGCTTACACGTCGCGATCCATGTACCTATACACACACCAGCTGCACCCACCGTTAATCCCAGTTTCGCGACTAAGTTATCCAATCCGCACAGTCGGAGGCGAAGAAAAAGGATCACTTGAACGTCGTTATATACTCGCGGGATTTAACTTCGTCGCGGGCGCGGCGTTTCGAAACTTTCTGTTTGCGGCTTGTTTGTTACCATCCCCCTCCTCCTCCCACCACTCGTTCTCTACTACTCGCGTATTCGATTCGTTAATCAAACAACGCGGCAAGTTCGGATATTAAAGTTTCGCCCAGTAGCAGCAGCAACAGTAGTGTAGCAGTTACCCACAACCATCGGGCTGATGGATACGCGAAATATTTCAATGCGATTGCGAATGGAAAATTGAATGGCTGTCTTTGCGCGACGACGAGGAAAGTGACTTGCGAAAGTTCGTATATACGGGCGCGCGGACGGACGGGAGCGGATTGTTAAGTTTGCGGGTTGCGAAAATTTATAGTGATTAAGGTAGGTTTATTTTTTGTTAGGTGCTGGTGGATATATATACTTGTAATAGGGTTAATTAGGTAATTAACATAACGTTGTCTTTGAGATTGTTATGCAGTCGTTTAGATACATATAGAGGTGTAATTTACAGATTCGCGGCTCTAATTGTAGAAAATACACGTAAAAAATGTCACCATTCAACATACCTCGTATTTTTCTCCTTCACTCACACCTCCAATCTCCATGCACCATCAGTACGATCGCTCGCGACAATAAATACGCGTAAAGCAAGTATGTATTATACCTATATTAACGCGTATAAATAGATCGGCGCATCCGAACTCCCGGGGGCCGCAGCGCGGGACTTTTGTTCGTCGAGAGTGAGAGAAAAGAATGGCCGCGCTAATCTCATTAGGCGCGCTGTACGGAGACGCGGCCGATAAACGGTGCACTGCGAACACGCGTATATATATGTATATATACGTATATAATTTCGCACAATGCAAGCGCAGCGAGGTGCTCATTGTGCGACAGGGAGTGTGTCTAGATTTGTTCGCTGTATAGAGAGTGAGGTGTGTTTGTATGATGATTTTTATGGTGTTGTGAGTGAGCGTTGGTCTTGAAAAAAGTAGGTGGGTTTTTAATTAAATTGAATTTGATGAATTGTTGGTTTAAGAAATGTGATTTTATATATAAGTGAGAATTGGATTGGAATTAATACTTGGTTTTGATGCAGATTTTATTGTGTTTTTCATTTCAGATATTTAACCAAGTAAATTAATGTAATATGGCATCTAGATAAATTCGTCATTTTGTGACTGTTAATCAACTATTGTTTAAATTAAACAATTATTGGCTAAGTTCAAATAATTATTTTAATGAATAAATTGAATATATTAATTCAAAATTAAACGCTTTTTGAACACATGAGTAAATTCTATAAATTTGCATTTTTTGAAAAAAAAATCGTCATATTTAGAAAAAATTTTAAAACCTTTAAAATACTTTAAAATTTTTTTCACCGATCTCCAAGGATCAAATCTCAATCACTCTACGCTGATACATGAAAAGAGATAAAGAATATATGGTGTTTCTCATACATGAACGTTTGGTATACAAAAACGAAAACGCGAGCAGTGCAACATACACACATATACGTGTATGTACATACGCGTACACTCGCACGCACACGAGGCTCCACTTTACCTGCTCGAGTTTCGACGACCAGACGCACGGGAGCGGCGGAGAAGGAGAGAGACAGAGAGTGAGAGAGACGGAATGCGTCGCATGCTCCAGTTGGCGAAAAAAAGTTCCCACGATATAGAATGTACACCGGAGGAGTGTGCGAGAACGGCGGAGATAAAGGAAAGCGATAAGGGAAGCGAGAGGAAGAGCAGAGAGATGGGATTGTTGAATGTAGGAAAATAATTAGTTGATAGATTTTATATAACGTTATATAAATAGAGGAAATAGATTGTTAAGTGAAAATTCCGGCTCCACAAATTGGAAAAAAATAATACGCTTAATCAAATACAATTTATTATAGCTGAATATTTCTTAATAACTGTGATTGAAAAGTATTATACTGATAGAAAAATGTTATTATGAGGAAAATACTTATCTTTGAATATTCATTTTCTGATAATAATATTCATCTAAGGAAAAGATAATTTCCACTTCTGTTTGAAAACTTTAAATGAATTTACTTCTGGTGAGATAGAATTTTCACTCATCGTATAGAAATAGCCGAGTGAAAAAACTTTTAGCATAATTATTTATCAATATAATTTATAATTACACGAATTCTTCAGTAAAGTTCCAATTAGTAATCTATTATTAATTGGAATTAGAGTGAAAGTAATTAGAGTGTATGTTTATACTTGTAGATCTTTAGTAGAATGTGGTTAAATTAAAGTTTAAAATAAACTTTCAATTTATCTATATATATTCTGAAATCTCGCAAAAAATCGTTGGTAAGTTTATAGTTGTATTCTGAGTACATTGCGCTAATATTATCAATAAGATATTATCATTGATTTCTAAAATCTTCGTCTATATATCCTCTGCTTACTAATATCCTTATTGTTAGTTTTAAGATATACTGTTAAACAGCGTTTTTAGTCGAAGAATAAAAAACTTAAATTTAACACACTAAGTTGTGTTACATCATTTTAGGAGTAAAATAGACAACCCAAGCAAATAAAAAAGGATTCTTTTTTTTTAATTCACAACTTTTCCTAATAAGAAATTTTTTAACAAGAATAAAAACGTTACTACTGTAATATGAATTTGTTTTTCATTTTTTACGTAAGTATGAACTGACATAAATCAGATCAAAAAGCTAACACTCCAAATGATCATAAAATAATATTCAAATTAAAATTTATTCGAGAAATTTCAATGCTCGTAAGAAAGAGTCAGGGAGAAAAAATAAGACAGAGGGTGGGAGTGGGCGGGTTGGTAGAGAGCCGAAGGGCCGCAGGAAAATCGCGGACGTAGATGGGAGGAGGGTAGAAGAGAGAGAAGGGCAAGAGCAAGAGAGAGAGAGCGGAGGCGGTAATTAAGAGAGTTAGTTGCCGGTCTCCCAATTAGGGACGTCGAGGCCAACCTTCTCTAGCAGAGGGAAGGACGCGCCAAGGCAGAGTGAGCTCCGCCTGCAAGAGCAGAGAATTTCTCGCGTTATCTCGCTCAAATCCCGACTAATTATCGCCTCCCCCCCCCCCCCGCGAGCCCGAAACCCCGAGTTAGATTTGTATTCGCTGGGTAGGGGAGCGAAAAAGAAGAAGAAAAATAATTCTTCAGCAGTGAGTTTCTTTGCGTGGGATGTAGAGGTGAGGTTGATTTGCATTTGAAGGATGGTTTAAAGATTTTATATAGCTAGGGGTTGCTACACGTCATTTTTCAATATTATTTCGATCAAGGGATTGTGAAATATCTATATGTTTATGGATTTTTAGTTTTTGATTATGTATAACAATGGAGAAGTGTATATATTTTATTCGATTCACCGTTGATTTTGCTTTACACAGATGGTGACAAAAAATGTTTTATATTGTTAGTAAAATATTTTTCTAAACACTATTCAACATTAGTTAATAAACAACAGGCCAGACGTATAGAGTAAATTTATTTATATGTATACCAAAAATATCGAAATATAAAAATTATGTTTCTCAGAAATATTTCTTAGTTCTGTCGTAACGCAGATACAAAATACGCACGCATGTAAAAATCTCAAAGTTCGTCGCTCCAGCTTACGAAAACCTCCTTAAAAGAACCCAAGGCGGCAACCTCCGTCAACTTATCGAATCATGCATACAGTCCAAGACCACTTATATATATGTAAGCCTCACGTGAAGCAGTCTGTCACATACATTCGTACGCATAATAATTCCCCGTTCAACTTAACTTACTCGCTTGTGCGCGGGCGTGTATATATATACATATAAGAAAGCAAACGACGCGGTAAGCAGGTGTGACGATGCGCGGACACGCGCCTTACCGAGAAAAGCAACGGCCCCCAGGTGTTCTTTACGAGCGGTGATAATCGTTTTGCGAGAACTCGCATATATATGCGCACGCATTGGATAACGCGTTTTCATGGCGTACGCATGACGGTTCTTGGATTTTCCTCGTACTGGTATATAGTGTATATATAGTAGTATAGGAGATGCAGGAAGAGAAAGCGTATATTACGAGGTTATGTTGCGAGCTTTTTTTGCGTTGAATGCTGTAGCAGGTATAATCGGGTTGAAAGGTGAGTGAAGGGTTTTTCTTTATTGGTGGGTTGGTCAAGATGTATAGTACGGTTGATTTGGAGTGATCGAAAATTGGTTGTAATATTTTACTTTACCGGTCGATCATAATCAATGCGCGCGTTTCACTTTTTCATACAAACAAAATTAACAAATATTTTATTACAGTACTTTTTATTAACATTATCTTTCAGAAAACAATATATTATTTATGTATTAAATAATTTGAATACTAAATTTTGAGGTTAGGAACCAAATCGTAACAACATTAATTTGGTAATTAATTATTAGACACAAAAGTTTAATCAATTGGGATATTGAATAATTTAATAATAATTTTATTGATTTACTCAAATACACACATAAAACATTTAATTAATTTCTGTACCAAAATATTCATTTTATATCAGAGAACATTTTGAATTTTGACGTTATATTCAGACTGCATATTGAACCATCACCCAATCGCATTGCTTGTTTAGATACTTCACTACATCTTTTTATCTTCTTTTTAACTAAGTAGCAGCTAGAAATTCAAATAATATTCATATTATAACTTGCACGTATCCGGTTGAAATATATTTTGCAATCTTGATAAAATACCCTCAAATTGCATCTGACCGTTAAACTCTGCAGCGTCTCAAGGCTCTCGTATAGGGCGCGACCGGCTCTTACACTTGTTTCAAGTGTCGAAATTAGTTACATCGAAAAAGGAGGAGAATTTGCAAACCTGCTTAGATTTCGAAGAAAGACATCGCGATAACGTGCAGATCTTTGTCGATGTCTCAAGTGGGCAGTTCTCTAAGCACTCGCGAAAGAAAAATGTCTCACGCTGGAAATGAATATCGAATGACCAGTCCGTTCTCATTAAATTCAAATTACGACGTTAGAATATATTTTGCGCGTATGCGTAAAGTGGCATCATTCTCGTGCGAATCTGTGTATATATAAATTATTATTTGTTGTTACTAATGTTGGCTTCAAAAACTAATAACAAATTGTAATGAAAACAAATGGTTCAAAAACACTCGCATTACATTTAATTATTGTAGAATAATTGGATGAATTTTTTAAGTTGAAAAATATTAATTTTATTTCATTGTATAACATCGGTTATATCAATCACATAATATCAAGAATTTTATCTGCAATGAAAGTGTAAAATGAGTTTCTACGTACGTTGATTATTATATTAATAAGCGCATTTATAAAAATATGTAACTCAATTAATATACCAACCACCCAACCCTTTCTCTACCACCCACCTGCACTTTCATGTTTTTTCACCTTCCCTGTACTTACTCCCACCACACTTCTTCACGATCAATCGCACCTTAGCTCTGCGCTCAAACCACCAGCATTCTCCACACTCGCACGCGCAAAAGAAGAAATCCCAACATCGCAAACTCTCCCATATCTTGCACGTACAATAATCTCAGACGTTCATCGCACTCTCTCACTCTTTCTCGCCCATATACTCAAGCATTAGACCGCACGACGAGCCCGAAGTATATATATATATAAACGCTCTGTGGGGTATATATATACATGCAGTAGGGTGCCGCGCGTTTAGATTTCTCATAAAGGAATGTCTCGATAGCGCGAGCGCGCTCACAATATCAACAAAGTATCAAATGGCCATCTCTCCCGCTTCTCCGCAAGCAGGGTGAGCGCTCATTAAAAATTCATTAATTACATTGAAGCGCGAGAGAGCACAGCAGCAGCAGCAGTAGTAGTAGCCAACTGCCGGTGCATCTCTCTCGCGCGCGCGAGAGCTAACCCGATAGCCATCTAGATCCTACACGAAGAAGAAAGAACGAGAGAGAAAGATCCTGTTGGTGGTATATATATATAGCTATATAGATATACATATACACAGTAGCTATCGCGTGCAAATTTTCGCCGTATAATTTCGTTCATTCTCCGTTGGCCAGTCGTCGTGGTGCGTACCCTTTTTATTTTTTACGATCCAGTTATACTACGCCTTACTATACGTGTATATATATACGTGTGTGTATGATACACCAGGAGGGCGCGAGCAAGCGGAGGATTTATATTTGCACGCGAGTGCGTGGCAAATTCACGACTCGGTGTTGGGACTAACAATGCCCGATAATCGCTCTCCTCTCGCGACAACTTCCCTCTCTCCTTCGTATATACGCGCGCGCAAGACAGAGAGAGAGAGAGAGATCGTAAAGGCCGACTCTGTTTTTAATTATTTGCGCGATAAATATTGTGACCCCGAGGCGTGCGCGCGCGCGCGAGTCGACCATAGAGCGTAAAGAAGTCAACCCCTTACGCTCGCGCGCGCGACGCAGCTTCTCGTGTTGGGGGTACGGTCGCGTCATATATATATATACATATACGTACAATGTATATGTATATATATATACAACGCGAGACTTGACCGCAAGCGCGAGTTGGGGTGACGGAGTGAGAGAGAGAGAGAGAGAGAGGGACGAGAACGAATTAAACTAATGATAGCGGCGCGAGCGAGCGATGAAAAGGTCGTGCTACTTGCGGTCGCGCACTGTACGTACATATATGTATATATGTGTGTGTGTGTGTAAGGATGGATGTCTGTGCTCGCGCGCGCGCTCATACGGCGCGTGAAAGCGAATGCGAATTTCGTGGGACTGAGTGTTAATGAGGCGAGAGCCCTGACGCGCTGCTTCGTTCTTTTCTTCGTCGTCGCCGACGTCGTCGTCGTCGTCTTTTTTTTGGAGTCTGAAAAACGAGGTGTTTTTAATGGAGGAAGGGTGCGCGAGAGAGAGAGACTTTATCGGGCTTTTTGGTTTATGAAGTAGCGCTATTACTTTTTGGATAATAGTTTAGCAGACTGTTTTGGAAGTGAACGCATAGCCGTTGCTACTACTGTAATTATATGAGCTATGTGGTAATTTTAATTGTTTTCGTATTCGACGCTAAATGATTTGTTTTAAATTAATCGCGATAAGCTTATAAAATTGATTTGTGTAATACATATGAGCAACATTTATGTTTAGTTTGTATTACTGTTAGTGTAGTGAGGCAATAAATTGAGTCTTCAATGAAATGCAATACATACATGTAATGGTACAATAAATTAAACGTGTACTTGAAATGTATCTATGAATTTTGATATGACGACTGTGATAACTAGCAATGACATTAGACATTGTGCGTTTACCTTTTTTTATGTTGATTATAAAAATAAAAATATAAAAAGTTTTAATTTTCATTAAATACAGCAAATTTCATTCTACGTTCTACATCAATTAAAATCGATGCTGAAAAACGAAAAAATTATTGTCATCACCTTCATAAATTTACTCAGCCCTTTACCACCTTCAGTAAATTTCAAAACTTCCACTATCACCAACGTCCCTGGGATACTTTTCCCAACCCACTCGCCATCCATCTATCCATCCTTCACCCGCCGCCAATCCGACAAACCAAAAAGCTCTGACTTCGACACTTCGCCCATCCATCCATCCATCCATCCATCCATCCTCACAAGAAGACGACAACTAACCCAACTTTACAACTCTCTCCCTCCTACACATTTCTTATCTCAACCGTTCCTCCCTCCTTTTTCCTCGGATTCTCCATTTTCAATTTACCCCGCGCGAGGCTGTGTTTTTTTTGCTCTCGCGCAGAGGAGGACGAGCGCGCGTCGTCTTATCGCGGACGTCCGGGTATACTGGTCGAGATATTGTCAGCACGGTGTGGCGCTACTGCTACTGGTGATTAATCTCGTCGAGACCGCGCTACGGAGGAGGAGCTCTAGGGTAATGATCCGTGGCTCGCGCGATAACCGCGACGAGACGCCGACAGCGGCGACCTAACGCGTATGAACGACAACGCGAGGTATACATGCGTGTGATTATTATATGTGTATGTATATACGGTAGTGATACGCAGTGTTTTCTCATGTATAGATGTATAGAGGTGAAGATAATTAAGGTGAGAGAAGGTGAATGGGAATTCAGGTTTGTTTTGGAGTTGAATCGTGAATATTTTGTTTTTGCAAGTAGATTTGAACATGAGCGGTGGATTCAAGTATTGGGAATGGCAATAATTTTGTCGTTAGTATAACTATAATATAATAGTAAATATAATATCATTGTCATTGGGAACAATATAGCAATTATTTAATGAGTATATAGAGTATGTACACGATGTTCATAGAATGTAAAAATATATAAAAAAGTTCGAAATAGAAAAAAGATCGAATTCATACCAATCTCGAACACGAAGTTCATGAAGTTTTTTATACTTGGCAATCGTACTACATGGTACACAGTTTAAATACATAATTTCTCAATGTTAATCCTAAATTCAAATATTTTAAATGAAAAATAATCATTCAATGCAATCTCTCTTCTTCCAAAAATGTTTTTTTTTTTCATAATGTAAAAAAAAACTCTTAGCAAGAATCTTTCCACACACATTTTTAACCAACCACACAGTACATCCTTACAATCCTTTTCCTATATCCTTTCAAAACTCCGTTTACCCTAAAAAAAAAACAAAAGTCAATCGAAATAATTGTACCCCCGTGTACCACCTCATTCACGGACCTTCGTGTATCATCATGCTCATTCGAAGGCGTGCACACTGGCTACTTATACCTCCACGGGTGTGTTAAATCGACACCAAGTAAGTATCGTTCGCTTACTCTCTCTCTCTCTCTCTCTCTCTCTTCACTCGCTGTAAGCTATATATACCTCTATATATACACGCATATATACAGGCAAAAGAAAGCGAGCAGTTTGCGGGTCCCATTGTCCATCGTTCGCTCGGCTATATATGCAAGGCTCTCGAATCTCCTCGCAAACCAGTCTCTCATTGGATAACGAGTTTAGCGGGTATTGAAATGGGCATTCTAACCTCTCTCTCTCTCTCTCTCGCTCTTTCGAGCAGTAGCAAATCTTGCGGGGTGTTGCTATATATATATATGTATACCTGGTATGCACCTCCTGAGCAAGCACGTGTATATATATGTATATACGCGGGCGAGGAGGGGTGAGCTGGATATACGTGCGCGCGCGCGCGTACAATTAAAGTATGACTTATTCCATTATATCCCAACGGGGCGATCGCCCGACGGTCAGCAAGGAACGCGCGTGAGAAGAACGCGTGTGTATATATAAGGTCTAACCTTGTCCTGTGTCTTGATGTATATATATGTGTACTGAGAAAATATTTTCTTTATTACGAGTAAATTGATACTTTTATGATGCCGTTGAGACTTCCAGTTGATCTACTTCGCGCAAGTTAAGTGGCCAGGAATATATTATAGAGCGAGAGAGGTTTATATTATACGCGGCAACGGCGAGTTGAGAGGTATGGAGAGGAGATTTGGCACTTACTACTGCCATGCTATTGTCCATTAACGTTACATTATACATGTGTATAGGTTCGTTGGTTAGAAATTATTACTGGTTCGTATAGACCAGAGTTGGCTACAGTAGATATTTCGAGTTATTTTTTACAAACGTATACAATACAAAAACTGGAAGGTAATTTTTAAGACGAAAACTCGTAATATGTGATTTTTGTATGTATACGTGTATTTCTGTAATAGAAATAATCACAAAAGATTAATTTTATTGTACGTATACCAAAACGAAAATTCTTTCTTATACGTATAAAATAATAAATTATTGTAAAGACTTTTATGGTTTTTTTTTCATCTAAGCCTCATTTATATTCGGTACTTTTAATGCTTCGATTTAAACTCAATAGTCTTCAAAATAATACTTATTATATCCATATAGAAAAATAAAAATATTTAAATTCAACGATTAATTTTCATCGATTAATTTTCCCCCATAATTACTGAAATCACAGCCACCATCTTATCCTTCTCTCCAGCACCAAAATAAAAACGCAAAAAAGAACAACAGCCACACACAAACCTCACGGCTGCGACCTCCGCTTGGCGCGCGCATCACATCATATATAATCTCGCACTCGCGATCGCATCATCCTCTCTCTCTCTCTCTCTCGCACCACTACCACCACTAAAGCTCGATTCATCCTCTCTTCCTACCCTCCCTCCTCTCATTAACAATATAATAAACGTCTCTTTATCACGGACCATGCATGAATATTCCTCCCGAGCGAAAACGAAGAAGACGAAGAAGACGACGATGAGCAAAAGAGGCGCAATGAGAAAAGAGAGAGAGAGAGAGAAAGAGAGAGAGAGAAAGAGGAAAGAAGAAAAACAAAACGACAGGCGCGTGCATTCAGAACACCCAGTAGCGAGGCCTTCTCTCTCTCTCTCTCTCTCTCTCTCTCTCTCTCTCTTCGCGGAGTCGCGCCGCGTGAAATCAATGTTTCATAAGCACGGATATAACAGACAGACGCGCACAGGGAGAGAGAACCAACCGCGCGCGGTGTGTATACCCGTAACCAATGTACATCTTGATTTAGTAGGTCCGGTATGTGTACACGGTCAGGTAGTCCGTAGGACGGAGAATCCGGCTGAGAGAGAGAGAGAGGGACAGAAGCTTCTACTGCAGCATATATATACACACACACACATACACGAGGAATATAACTGCTGCGCCCATACCGCGCTCGAGTGTCGAGCTGTCTCGTTAGCAGCGCCGTGCCGCCACCGTATAGATACATATACATATATACATATAGGCAAGTAAACTATCCGTCGAGACGGGGGCAAAAACAAAGGAGCACGCGGAGGGGGCATACGTATAGATGAAGGAATGAGAAAGAGGAAAAAAAAGCGACGCGAAAACGTCTAATAAAGCGATTCCGTTATATAATGTGTGTGTGTGTGTGCATGTGTGTGGGGTAACAGCGCACAGTAGTAGCAACAGCAGCGGCTAAGTAACACGAGAAGCCATCCGCCCCCCGCCCGCTCCGACAATTTTTATATACATGTATAGATATATATGCGGTCGTATGTATGTATGTATATGTGTATACATACACCTCACGTAGGGGTCGTGACGACGATGATGAAGGAAAAAAAACGAGGAGAGAAGGGGGTAGCAGCGTAAAGTTTGCCACACTACACGCGAAGAATTGCGAATTGCCGCGCGCGGTGTTTACGAAGTTGAATTTCTTCTTCTTTATTTTTACGACGTACGCGCGCGCGATGTAGGGTGTATATATATACATCTAAGTGTATATAAGTAAGAAACAGTGTTGCGATTCATGGCAGTGCGAACGTTACGATACCTGTGACGTTTTATGGACTCAATTAATTCATGGACTCGGGTATATATATATACATGTATAATAGGCGCGAGTAAGTTTTACGGTCTTGCGGATCGGGATTGACTTCTTCGGAGACTATTTTTTTTTGTTTTGTTTAACTGCTGCTATGTGAATGGGGAGTCTTTAAAGTGGAAGGTATATCGGTTGAGTGTAACTGTTTTTATATGCTGGTATATGTAGCCGCGGGAATAACGTTAAACTTTGATTTATATATATATATATATATATAATATAATTTTGATAAGTATTATCGGGAAAAATGTGTATATATACCTATTATAATGCGAGGTGATATACTGTAGCATTATATATAGATTTAGGGAGGTAGAACACGCTGTATTTAATTCAATAAATAATAATAAAAAGAAAAAGAAGAAATATAAGTGTACGGTAGGAAGGAATAACACACACACATATATACACACACTATATTGTAGGATTTATTTTTGTTGATGGGTAACGCACAACGTCACGTGTTTCCGCTAGGACTTTTCTCAGGCTGACCGCATTCGCATGTGTCGTATATAGTGGCGGCTCGAGACTGAGAGAGAAGAGAGTCTTCTAGAGCGAATTAGAGAGATTTATGAGTCGCGAACGTGACCGTGACCAGTCCAGATTCTACCGTCTCTATAGTTTAATCCTTTTTGCAGTCAGCAGAGACCTTTAATCATCGAATCGTGGGTATATATATAGGTATATGTATATATATGGTATCTTGCGTGGAATAAATAACAAAAGGGAGCGGTGAAAAAGTGAAGTGTGTGTGTAGTGAATTGTTCGAAAAGATATAGTTACGAGATATTGTGCTTATTGGTTGCATTAATGTGATGAATTCTGTATTGTATTAATAAACAAATTTTTCTGTTATATCTCGTAGATTCTAGTAAAAATATATATGCCATTTAAACATTATTCAATATTTTATTTTAATGTAATCATCAATACGTTCAATAACGTTAATTTGAAAAAATAAACTTACAAGTTACCATATGATATTGATAAAACTATATAAACTACCATTAAACTCTAAAATAATATCCAACTCTTGCACCACACACGAACACATTCCATTTTCAGTATAAATATAACGCAGCCGCATATAAGCGAAGGCACGCGCCATCGAATTTTTCCGCTCCGACTTTCGATCCCTTCGCCGCATCAAGCTCCATCCGTCAATCAGGCATCGAGAGCTCACTCTATATCGCACGCACCTCGCCCTTCTAATCTCTCTCTCTCCTTCTGTAACATCCCGCGGGAGCAACAGTAGTAGCGTTCGCGTTCACGCGAGAAAGAGAAAAAAAACCCTCGTCGCCATTGTCTTTGACCAATGAGGAATAGAAAACGGCGGCAGTGAAGGAAGGGAGAAAAAGAGAGAGAGAAGGGGTTGTTGCGTTGCTGCAGCAGTATAGCAGTATATAGCAGTAACAGCAGCAGCGTTGCCTCGCCTCTCGCTTTCTCACAGAGGCCGGAAGTGGCGGGCGCACGCGCGCAAAACATTCAGGATCCAATCCCACGGTGCGCGCATGCAAGGGGCGGTGAGGGGAGAGGGGGGGAGAGCCGCGGGGGGCCGCCGCGGCGGGATTCTCTCTCCTCTCACGCGCACGCTCGCTCGCTTATAAATCTTCGGCGGGGTGCGCGATTAGTAGCTCTCTCTCTCTCTTGCGCTTTAGTGTGGGGTGACGGTATATACAGCTATACGAGAAAGAGAGAGCGGATATAAATAGGATGGCGTGCTCAATGTTTCGTGCGCCGAGTAATATTTCTAATTTCGAGAAGGAGTGAATGTTGCATTTGCATTTTTATGATGATGGAGCGAATTCGAGTGGATAGAAGTAGTGAGTTTATATATATATATATATAGCGTCTTCAGGGGCTGATTCTGGTTGTGGGCTTTTTACATAGGTGTATATATAAGTTATATAAGCTTGGGTTTTATGCGTGGGTAATATGGGGAGAGGGCTAATTTGGATTAGAAGTAGTCTGCCAAGTGGTTAGGTTGGTAATTGGGTTCATTAGGAGCGAAATTGTTTTAGTGAGGTGTACGATATTAATGGTAACTCGAGGTTGGTTATGAGCTGTTGAAATAAAAAAATTAGCGCGATAAAACGTATTTTTATTGGTCTGGTTTTTATGATTAGATGAATTACACTAATTCTCTGGTACTAGACATATTTTATACATTTTAAGGTGGAAAAATACATATAACACAATGAAAGAGTGGAATTTCGTTCTGTTGGTTAAAGAATTTAATTTCCAAAACTTATTTAATATACGACTGAAAATTAAGTGTATTTAACTACGCATATATACACATGAATTTCAAAGCACTCAACGATGAAGACCGCATTACCAGAACAAAGCAGGAATCACACGAGCCATAAACGAAAATACCGGGAAAAGCAGACAGAAGCAACGAGCGAGTGAGAGAAAGAGATGGGAGAGAAAAGGAAGAAAAAAACGGAGCGAACTATATACGCAGGGACAGAGAGAAGTTTTTCCCCTCTCTCACGGCAAGTACGAAATGATTATTACCCGGGCGTGTACATATATATACGCACTGAACGAAAGAGGGAAAGAGAGACGAACTCCTGCGAACAAAACGTCGGGGAAAATTATTAGCAGTCTCCCTGATTGGACCTATTTCGTCCTCGAGAGGGTAACCTAATGTACCAACGAGCCCTAGAGAGAAAAAGAAAAAAAGGCGAGATTTACACCAACCGCGTGCCAACAGACTCACGCGTATAAATGTGGGACACGGTTTTCTCGGGCTTCGCATCGAGTAATACATATATAACTCGCGATCTCGTAGGTATATACATACATGACCTATCCCTTTTTTTTGCTTCGAGTCTCGTTTTATTGCCGCGCTCTGATACCGAAGGGACGCGAGGGTTCGCTGATATTTAATGCCCGTAAATCTTGTTAGGTTCTCATGCGTTGACGGCGAAATTTATCGGCGCTCTGTGTATTAATATATCGTAGCACACAGAGTGTAATGTCGTGAATGTGTGAGTGTGTGTGATGATGTTCGATATAAAAAGATTTGGGGTATAACGTGTACATATTTTAGTGTGTGTGATTTAGGGAAAGATCGAGTCTATATTATATCGTGTATTTCGCGTGATGGCTGTTTGGCTATTTCACATATTGCGAGTATGTAATGTAAAGTATTATGCATAGTGGAGGAAAGTGGGAATAGGAAGATTAAAAGTTAGATATTACATTTCTCTGGTAGTGGAAATAGTAGTCTATAAATTCTTGTTTATAGTCGATTGAATCATAATTTAGAAAATTTAAGATGACAAAAATGTAATTTTAGGCTTTTCCCAATACATTTCTATAACAATTCTCACCTTCTCAACAATTTCACATCACCTCTAACCATTCTCAATTCAACATATATTAAACTAAAATCCAATCTTCCAGAACCTCCGGCAACAACACACAAACCATCTCTCCACCCTAAATCGCCATTAAAAATGCAAAACCACTTAACCCCGTGCATCATCAGGCAACTGTCCAACCGATCGGCTATACTCATCTCTCCCTAAGCAGCAATAACGAGCGCATTATATATATAAAAACGGACATCCACCATACGGCCTGTTACACACACGCACATATAGCATCCCCGCAGCCACCCGCAGCTTTCCACCCCAATTACCAAGGTCCAGCCATGCTCTCTCTCTCTCTCTCTCTTCCCTCGACACATCACATTCCACATATATCACCTACCTATATAAGCTACGCCGGCCCACCTAGACGTAGCCCGAAAGTAGGCATCCTCTCTCGTGATTTGTGACAGTAAATTATCGTTTCCGCGCACTATACTCGCTCGCGTCGAGAGCTTGGGGGGGAGGAGTATAAGCAAGCTACCACCGCGCGGGTGTTATAAATACGGGTCCGTTCGTATAGTAGCTCCTGACGATATTCTCTAACTATCCCACAGGCGTATTAGACCATTGCCGTCGTAGTAGCAGTAGCATCAGTTCACCCTATATATATACGCGTAAAGTAAGGGGTCCGCATGTATATACCGTGCGTGTTGATAATCTCCTCTGACGCACCATCACCACTATACTGTATATATACCCAACGGGCATATGCTTTCCCTCTCCGCTCGCTCGCTCGCTCGCGTAATCCGATTTATTATTATATATATATATATATATATCGGGAGATTTTATCGGCGGATATCGATATGGCTGCTGCTGCTGCTCTTCACTCTTTCACTGAGGGGTGGATTAAAATGGGGAGACGACGAAGATGCGTATACGTGTATATACGAGAGGGGTGGAATTAACGCGCTTGTTTTACTCGATACACTTGCGAAGGAGATAAGGTCGGACGAGATCTACCTTGTCCTAAGCGTGTGTGGTAGAGAGAGAGAGTGACGCAGCATCGCGATTAGAGATGGTATTGTAGAAAGGGATATGCCAAGTTTTGACAAGGAGGTTTTTTAGGGGTGGTCAGGGTACGGTTGATTTGCTTTTTCTATGTTTTTCTTTTTAGGAATATATAGGGTGGGTGAGGTTGGATGCTTGTGATTAGTTGGACAAGGGAGAATTTTCTTTTTTACGTTGATTTTAGTAAGATGATACGGAGGGTTGGTTAGTATTTGATTTTTTACCGATCTGCTTATAGTGTATTAGGGTAAGTAATTTTTACTTGTGTCAATTGTTGAATCTTATGGATCAATGACCTGTTAATGTGGAAGGGTTAAGAGATCGTTTATGTGACGCAGATTATAGTAAATGTGCACCATTTATTAAACAGAAGAGGGTGGGATTTTCGATGAATCCTAGGTTTCAGTGACTAATTTAATGGTACAATAGCCACAATCCATACGCGCTGCGCGCGCTTCACTTTCTTCATGGAAACAAAATCAATAAATATTTTATACTTTATTACGATACTTTTTATAAACATTATCTTTTAGAAAGCATAAGATATTATTTATACTAAAAAACAGATTTGAATTCTAAATTTTGAAGTTAGGAAACAAATTGGAACAACATTTATTCTGTAATTAAATTATTAGATACACATAAAACATTTAACTAATTTCTATATCAAAATATTCATTTCATATTAGAGAACATTTTGAATTTTGACGCCATATTCAGACCGGATATTGAATCATCAACTAATTGCATTACTTCTTTAAATGCCTCACAACATCCTGTCATCTCTTTTTTAAGACAGGATAGCTTTATGTTATAAGAATTAATAAGAGAAAGTGTAATAATAAAATATTACAAAATATGTACGTAAAATAAGTGATTACATGCCAAATTTGATTCGCTATAATCAAAGATTAAATACTTGTTATTTTAATGTTCAAAACAAAACAAAAATACATATTAAAAATAATTATAAAATAGGATAACACAAACTCTTGAAAATTAAAAAACTTTTACAATTAATTGACACCCACTTACCGCACGACCGCATTCAATTACATACATCCACAAGCGAAAAAGAACCCCCAAAACCCATCATCTATTGCCACAAATGCCGCACACGACTTTCGACGCGAACCGTACGGTTCTAACCATGCATTCGTCATCTCCCCCCCCCCCCCCCGTCTATACTTCTACACCCACACCCTAACCCTTGGGCACACGCGCGAACGCAAGTGTCGTATACGTAGGGCAAAGTTCCCGAAGTGCAGCCACAGATTCACTTAGTAGCGAGTTAACGCGGACTCTCTCTCTCTTGCCATGACGACGACGCGAACCCTCAACGAACTTTTAGCGCTCTCTTTCTTTCGAGAACGAACCCCTCGACAACGAGACGTACATGATGGTGTATATATATATATACATGCGCACGTTGATCATACGACTTTTATATATATAGTGGCGGTATTCTGGGCAGCAACGCGACGATTGACTTGTGCCCATACCTTATTAAGGTTGGATGAAGGTTTTTTTTCTTTAAGATGTTAAGGCGCAGGTGAGTGTCTCGAGTATCTCGTAATGCTGGCTTGTTAAAGAATTGTCGAGGGTAGATTCAAAAAGTATTATACGATAGTATGAAGACCGGGAATTGGTAAATAAATATAGTAATCTTTATGAACGAATTTGCAATTAACTAAGCTTACAATAATAATTATCATTTCAAAGTGTAAATATAAAATAAATATATATTAATATACAACAATGCTATTAAAAATCATTACAACATCTCAGTTATAAACATAAAAATTAATTAACAAATCATACATCACAACGCTACCCAATAAATATACATAACGTACTCTCACATACACAGTAGTAACTGTCGTGCTCACTGCAGCAAATATCCAGACATACACACATATCTCAGCTACAAATCACTCGCAATCACTCGCAATTAATAACGATACATTCACTCGGCTTCTCATGCTCCTCTGGCTCTCGGCTACTACTACGACACAGCAAGCTCGCTTCCAGATTTTTTATGCACTTTCATTCATTCATTCATTCATGCATTCGCACATACACACACACGTACACTTGGTACGTTGAATAGCGCAGACTGCTCACTGCTCGCGTCGTCGTCGCTAATAAACACTTCGCCTACATGCAAGCGCGGGACACCCTTCCCGTCGGCTTCGGCCATTAATAAAGCCTCCGACAAAGGGCAATAAATTAATTACATGTATCCTCCTTTGTCTCACTCTCTCTCTCTCTCACTCTTGCTCTTGCGTATATATTCACGCGACTTTTCGCGCGGCGATAAATAATAAGCAAGGCCTCTCTTTCTCTCTCCATAAAAGTGCCACACTCAATCAAGAACTTTAAAGAAAAACATCGGGAACGACGAATTCGCGCGCGGCCGCATTGTTTAAGGAAAAAATATATCGTCGGCTATTGTCTTCTTATTACGCTCGTGTCGTCGTCGCAGAGACTCTCGATCGTATAGTTACAGCAATATATACCAGTAGCTGTATTGAAATTCACGTGGCTGCTGTTGCTGCTGTTGGAGAAGAAAACAAAAAGAGGCTCATGGCGCGCGTGCCTCGGACATACAGAATAAGAGAGAGCGGCGCGTGAACGAAAAACAATTGCGAATGATATGGTGTTGTCTATATAACGTGCTGTTTCGGAGTTGAAAGTGTTGCGCGTACGCGCTTGTGATTCATGATATCGTGGGATGGAAATGAGTTATATATGAGCGGACTGCGCGTGCTTATGGGGCAGAAACGGAGAACTGGGAAATAGTGTTTTTGAAAGTTGAAATGTCGTTGGATGAGTTATTAACAAAAGGATTGTAATGAGGTAATTATGTGTGTATATGGGAGGAGGAGGTTGAAAGTAAAAGTTATTTGCGCAACAATTATTTATGATCGTCTTGATTTTTAAATAAGCTGTATTAAAGATTAATTACTCAAGTATTTTATTGATGGATGTTATTAAAACTAATATTTACGTCTTGAGAAATTAATCAGTCACGTGATGAATGATTAATCAACGACAATCATAGAAAATGTTGTTTACATATAAAAACTGATAAAATAAAGAATCAAATAATTCAAAATTACACAGCCCGCAATATTTGTTATTAAAATTCAAACCATAATCCCTCTACAACCTACACAACTATATATACATTATAACATCTGCTAGTACATAATAACGGCAACACCTTCCTAATCCTTACCCAAGACATCCACCCATCCACCAAACACAGACTTCGACACCTCTCGAATTAACCTCAAATCCAACACACTTCGTTATTCCGTTCCGTCCCCACCCTCTCTCTCTCTCTCTTACCACCCCAGCAATCACCGCAACATTTAACGCAATACATTCCCATCGCCACGCGCGTATACACGCACTATACAGCAACTATACAGCAACCCACTCTATATACCCTCTACGAAACAGTACGCTGCTGCTGCGCATTCGTTGACTCCCTCTCTCTCTCTCGATAAAAGCATCGTCGTCGCCGTACCGCCCCATATAGCGGAAGGTTACACGCGCGTCGTGTAGGCGTCAATCACACGCCGCGCATATATTTACCAGCAGGACGACGACGACTACTACTACTACCGTTTCACTCGAATCCTATATGTACTGCAAGCTTCTCGCCAGTCGTCGAAACTCACCCTACAAACGTATAGCGCGCGCGCGTGTGTTGGCTAAATAATGGCCCCCGGGGGGAGGGTACAGACGTGTCAACTGCCTTGACAGCGCGAACGTCGTATGTATATATACATATACAAACGTACACGCGTATGGTCTTGGGTCCCGCATGTGGGTAGGTGTGTGTATATATATGCGTGGTCTCTCCCTCTCTTGCTGTTTCGCGGAGTAAATTCGATTCCGGGGTCTCGAAGTCAGAGAGAGAGAGAGGTTGACAATGGAAATGGAGCGACGTGCGTTTCCGCGAGGCCGAAAGTCGCCCTCCTGTTGCGCACGAGAGAGTGAACGAACGGTTTGCCGACGCGAACGATGGAGAAAATTTTTGGCGTTTCGATCGTGTGTGTATGTGTATGCGCGACGATATCGATGTATATATGTATGTGTGTGGGAAGGCTATTGTTTGGGGATTCGGTGAAATACTATGGGTATAGGGAGAGTGAAAGAGAAAGAGAAAGATCAAAATATATATATATGGCAAGGTTTTCCGATCTTTGGAGAGTGAGGGCGATTAGGTGCTGCCACTGTCAATCAATGGGTGGAAAAGTGAGCGCTCATATGCATTTTGGGAACGTTAATGCGTCCGTTGAGATGTAAATAATCCTTTGTGACATTGATTGTTGATGTCTTTGAATTTTGTTTTTCATAACGTCGATAATTTGAATAAACGGAAGAAAACAAATGTTAGTTTGTGGTACATTGTTTATTGTATATCAATGTAGTAATCTATTTCACTCACGACTAATCAACCCCTTAAAATTTTCATTAACAAATAACCAAAAATCTTTCCTCTTATTACACAACATCCGCATCCGCAACCATTGCGCCTGAACATCAAAAGCTCCAACAACCCCTCCACGTGTCTACTTCACTCTCCCCAACAATTTACGGCCTATTTTTCATTGTTCTACCGTCATCTATTTAAATTTCCTGCGGGAACAGCAGCACAGGGATATATATACACACCCGAGTCGTAAAGCGTCGCGTGAAAATGACGCCGAGAGATCCTATCTCGAGGGCATTTTAAACTCCCGGGTATATATATATACACACAGCCAAAATCGTCTCCGGGGAACGATGGTTCAAGCTTAGTTTAAAGTATTTCACCTCGTTATCGGCGCACGCGCGCGAGGCCTAACGTCTCTATCTGGAAAATTGACAGGATACGTAATGGCGTGGGGGTGGTAACGTCGAACGGAGAAAAAGCGAAGTACAGGGGCGCGAGCAAATCGACTTAACGGCTGTGTTCTAAATCACGATTGATTTTCGCAAAGCTTTACGAGGCATAGTTTTAAGTTTAAAATATTTTGTTGTTGTATACGTATCCATTTGAAGTTTTTTAAGGCAGCTATTTTTATTGTAGTTTAAGTATAGCGCTGGTCCGAATGAACCATAATGATTTTTAAATATCTTCCTTTACAACAGCAACTATTTAAAACAACTCAATCCGATATTTTCCTTCTTTACTCTTAAAAAAACCACGCGTACATATTCAGTCCCTTAATTAACCTCTTTTCCCACACGCGCACCAGTCATATATTACGCACTTTTTCTCTTTCTCTCTTGCGTCGTAATGCACTGGAGCCGAAAAAAAAATTAATTAACATCACGGAACCGTAGCGTTTCCGGGGCACGCGCACTCTCTCTCTCTCTGTCAAATAATAATCGCACAGAGCGGCGGCACTGGACGCGAAATCAGAAATTCCATTCGCGTTTGCCGCGCTACCGCCGCACCGCTGCTACCATGCCCGGTATGTGTGCGCGCGCCAATCACTCCAACATTCAAAACTCTAGCCAACTTCCCGCGTGCGCGTACTCCGCGGGGGTAGAAAGGGAGAGGGGAGGAGGTGGTGGTATGGTTTCACTTTAAAACTAGCTGCATCGAGTGCAGAGTGCTACTGCGTGTATATATATATATATATATGTATGTATATATAGATGCAGGGTGTACGTAGTAACCTGCTGTTTCGTTTTGTTTGAACTTTGTAAGTTCAATGGAAGTGTATATAGTACGAGCGTGCATGCGTGCGCGCGTTTGTTTCGTGCTGTGAAAATATTTTCGATATGTGCTGTCGGTGGGATGAAAAAAGAATAAGCGAAAGGGGGATGATTGCGAGGAGTGGTGTGTGTCTATGTATGTACCGGTGATATCGTCTAAGTAGGGTGAAAATGGCTTTGATGTTTTTGTTGGCGTAGAAATATGTGTGATTGGCGTTAATAGGTTCTAAGAGATGACGAATGGAGTGAGGAAAAATAAAACAAGAATACAGCTTACCTTTTCATATCGGGCTGTTCGAATTTCTTTGTTAAAATTACTTGCTGCTACGTTATCTGAAAATAGAAATGGATGTCAATTAAAGAAATAATTATAAAATAGTTATAGTGAATTTTATTTAAATTAATATGCTTCCGTTAATATTTGCGAAGAATGATTTATTATCGCGTTCTGATACATGAAACAATGATGCGCAGTGCATGTAAATAAAATTATTGTAAAAAAATACTAGTTCAATTTTCGTGTACAGATTATATAATCGATTTACAGGTGTTATACACGTACACATGCTATTCGTGTACATCCGATATGTACACAAAGCTTCTTCAGATTTCTCTCCATCTCACCAATTATTTGGCCATTCGTTGGCAACGTGAGCTAAATCTACAAGTGTTTACCCCTTCGACTTTTCCTCCCTCTTTCTATCTCTCTCAATATACGTTCTCGCTCTCCCTCTCTCTATCCACCCCTTCGCCGATTTCCCGGTGAAAACCCTTTCCCAATCGTACCAGCCAGCCAGTGGCGAATGAAAGGTCGGAAAATCGCTGACTTCTCATGAAGGCCTTTCTTCTCCTCTTCCCCCATTTCTCTCGCTTTCTCTCTCTTTCTTTCGTTCTCTCACTCTTCGAAACGCCGCTAATTGAGCGATAATAATTATCAGGGGCGCTGGTAATGCCGCCTGCCTTTTCACTCCGCCTGCTTTTTCGTCCGATTTGGCCATCACGGCGTAAGCGACTCGGCGATTCGTCGATGCGGGTCAATCGCGAAGTCAGCGCAAAAGACAAAACCAAGTGGGGTACGAGAAGAGAGAGAAAGAGAGAAAGAGAGAGAGAGAGAGAGAGAGAGGAAGGAAGAAAGAGAAAGCAAGAGAGGAAAGAGAATGCGAGAGCTGAATTCGCGTGCGCGCACGCGAGGATAAAGGTTGTACGGCACTGCAAAATAGAGGCAGCTTTTTGCTGCTCCGCGCCTCGACACGTGTTTGGGTAGCGAAAAAGTGTCTGCTAGTTGAGCGACTTGATTTTTGTAGCTTACATTGTTGTGGAAATGTATTTACAGAAAATGCGAATTTGCACGGGAATTTCCGATATTTCCCAAAGAAAACAAATAATTATACACATATTTATAGCTGAACCTTTATTTTTACGAATATTTCAACGCGCTTATAACAAGCACAAAAACTCAAATCAATCCGGCGTTCTATATTCCACTTGCAAAACTTGAAAAACTCAAAAATCTTCGATCCTGAACAAACTCTCACAATTCCCCTCACAATTCCGCCAATGAAGAGAAGAGAAAAGCTTTGGGGGGAAAAAATCCGTATAGTATCGGCGTATACCACTACGCACATTTCGACCGAAAAAAAACCCACCAAACCAGTTAATATAATACCTGTACGTGTACAACGAATGCACAAGCGTCGAAACTCGCAATAAACAACGACAAGAGGTGAGGGGGTCGAAATTCCAGTACAACCCGCGTTCTCGCAAAAAGAATTCCCCTTACGCGTATATGTGGTAGCAGCGCGTGCGTATGTAGGTATATATATATACATATATATTCGCACAAAAGAGCTTCGGCAGCGTGTATAGCGCCAATAATCGCGGCTGAATGGGTCCCGTGCGATCTCCGAAAAAGCCAGGCAGATCCACGTTGAGAAAGAAGTATATGTGCTATACGCATACATACTCGTTGCTGTGTCTGTCTGTCTGCGTGTGGGTGTGTATAACGAGGACGTACCGATATATGTATATATAGTTCATCGAAAATCCGCAGTGGGAAGCTATACGCACGTCGAGGGCTGCTTTTTCGTTGCGATATTATTCTAATTGATTGGCCGCGCGCGAGAGCGCGAATCGATCTCCCACTCTCTCTTTCTCTCTTCTTCCTCTCATTCTCTTTCTCTATTACGGTGGTGTATATATATATATATATATATATATATATATATATATATATATACATATGCGTAGATGTGTGTGTATGTGTGCGTATATAGCAGAGCGCCGGCGGCGGCGACCGCGCGCAAACACTAATTACGTGCACGCGCGCCCGCAGAGCAGTCACTAATTAGTGACTGCGGCGTGCGGGCGCGCAGAGCAGCAGCGCCGCGGGCTTGGCAAGCAGGTCGCTCCGCTCGCCTAGGTGTTAATTAATTAGAGCCACTCTCGCGAGAGACGAGCAAGGAGAGAGGAATAGAGAGAGAGAGAGAGAGAGAGGAAGGAGGTGGGTGGAGATGGATGAGAGAAAGAGAAATGGTTGATGTTAGTAATAATGATGATGGCTGATGTGGCGCGCATGCGATACTCAAAGAATCGTCCGGTGAGTATAGAGAGAAGGATGGAAAAATGATAGAAGAAGTGTGGTGAGATTGGGTTGCTGGGTATTTTAGTTTGTGGAAATATTGTGGACACCTAGGTTATGGTAATAATGCAGAGATATCCTAGAGATGTGCAATGTGTTAATGTGTTAATTTTAAGATAGATCGTAGTATTTTTTTGATTTTTTCGGATGGGGGATTGAAAGTCGTTAAAACCAGGGTCACTTCTGAAATAAAAATATATCCAGATAAAGTATCGAAAATATCATTTTATAAATTTTAAATTTCTGTTTTCCAAATTTTACACTTAAGCAAGTATACAAGTTTAAAATGTCAATTTGCAGTAATGAAATGTAATTATATTGTAATAAAATGATCTAAATATTAAGAAAAATAAACTACACAACCCCTATTTTTCTCTGAATTGCAACATTATAATCGTCATATATACCCAAAAGAAAGCAGTTGTAGGCTTACTTCGTCATCAAACTTCTTTAATTGCAAATAAATGCTTCGAGACATTTTAATTATCTCGTCCTGCGCGCCGAAGAACCTCTACACAATACCTCCGCACATCGTTCACTCTCCCTTCAGCGCAGCTTGAAAGAAACAACGAGAGAGAGAGAGAAAAAGGTACGTACAGGCGCGCGAAGCGAAAAAAGCCAGAGTAGAGGGCGCGAGGCTGTGCTTTTAATTGCCGATTGGCAAATAAGTAAATTGCCGTGAGGAAAGTATACCGTATATAAGTGTATGCGAGAGTCTCCCTCTGTACACGTCGTCGTCGTCGTCGTCGTCTTCTTCCTACTCCGTAGCCCTCAAGCCGCGTGCGTCGCGTAATTACTTGACTTTCGTGTACATTGCTTCCTCGAGGAGAGAGAGAGAGAGTCAGCGAGCAGTATATGTACGTGCATTTTTTCACCGCTCTTGGCACATTGAGTGAGAGAAATAATTGCGATTAAGGCTCTAGCAGAAAAGGGCGAGACTGACGAGTAAGTTTCAGAAATTAATTCGTTAGGTTTCGGTGTGCATTGTACATAGTGTGTATTACGCTGTGCGTAATTTGGTGGTTGGGGGTGAAGGTGGCAAAGGAAGGATTGTTAAGATGTGGTCATTATCGTCGCTCACTGTCTTTTGATAATTTTCTCATTGCACAGACAAGTTTTTTTTTTAATTAATTAGCGATGTTTGCACAGTTGTGTTATTGCTCAAATAAATATAAATTATTAGTTTATTATAATAATAAAATTTTTACTTACTAGATTTACTCAAGCGCCTACGCGCGGACAATATCAATATCGACAATAAAAAATAATAACTAACACAAAGTCTTCTGTGCAGATATCATAGATTATAGTGAAATTAAGTAAAATAAAATGTTTTTATAAATACATATACTTAAGAACTCGCAATATAAGAACATCAGTCATTCATTTTCCTTCCCTTATTTTACATTCAAAACATTGAGTGAATACACATTAGTTCTTAATACATATAATCATGTTATAGTAAAATATTGATAATAAATATTATTTTAATTTATAAATATTTAATATTATTTTTAAATGATTTAAAGTTTTAACTTTCAAAATTTGAGATTTAATTCAATATATCGCGCCTGGTTGAAGGTCAACCAATCAGAACACGGTTTAGTCGACTTCACTTTTCTAGGATCTCTTTTTTAAAAAGGGATTACAAGCTTTTTAAAAGGAATTTTATTTCGTAAAAACGTTCTGGAGTTGATTACGCAGTAACTATAATTATATCTATAAATCATATCATTTATCACACAATAATTAATTAATAATTAAATTATAAAACGTAAATATATATTTTATACAAAATGATATTGCCAGCCTTAATCCTTCAATAAAGGACCAGCTCACATATTATAACGATTTTCCGTAACCTCGCAATCCACATTACACCAGAACCTTCACGTTACGCGGCGCAAGTTCTTATTTCTATCTTTTTTCCTTCTCACTCTCTCTCTCTCCCTCTCTCTCTCTCTCTTACTTCTTTCATTTTTAATCCATCCGTAGCTGCTGCTTGAGCGAGAAGCCAACGAGAGCAGCTTTGCGGACGAGCTTGCGCGTGGCAAAAGGAACGAGCTTGAAGTTTCTCGCACTCCGGTATCATTTTCCCCCGAGCGCTCGCGCGCTATCTATTTTTATCTCGACCTAATTAACTCGTTAAGAAACTTCAATCGACCTGCGAGCGGATTCGCGCTAATACGGATGGAAAAGGTAGCATAGTAGGGAAAGGTAGAGAAAAAAAAGAGAGAGGACAGGTATAAGAGAATCGTGATCCGTAGAGTTGTTTTTTTTTTACGCTTATTTGTTTATTTGTTTGTAGGTCAATTGAGTGCAGGGAAATTGGTTAGCTGTGTTGCTTTTTTCCGGTGATATGTTGATACGTTTCACACGAATGAGAAAAAAGGATGTATCTTTAGTTATCATTCAAAGTCATCATTCTAGTTTGTTCTGAAAAAATCGTTTTCATTCATTAAGAATTTTTAAAATAATTAAAGGCTTCTTATTGATTAAATAAAAGATTTTTCACTAAATTTTAAATGAAATATTTACAAAACGAATTATGTTAATACGTTCATGCAGCCATACATATACAGTACTATTAACGTATAAAAGTCAGAACATTACTTTTCTTTCTTAAATTTGTATAGAAATCCAATGTTTAATCAAACGTTTCCCAGTTTCCTCACAAAAATACACTAAAAGAAATAATATTTGTTAATTCCATCGCAACCACTAACTTACCCGCACGAAAACTAATGAGCCAGTCAATCAAGCATATAATATACCTATACACAGAGCGAACGCCAACAGTACTGCACCTCCCGTAATTGGCGTAAAAACATCCGCCCACTACTCGGGGCATGTTAATCACGCACCGGCCGATGCCGCCACCTCGCTCGATCTCCTCTTACCCCCATCGAACAAAAGTACTATATACACTCAACGCCGTAGGCACACACATATACACACAGCGTATATATACGTGGTTATCCCGATCGTTAGAGGAGAGATTTAATTACGTGTCGTGCACGCGTAGCGGACGTACGAATGGCCGGGGCTCCCGGATCAATTATCCCGGGGAACTAATCTGCCTAATCTCGAGAAGAGAGAGAGAGAGCAGAGCAGAGTAGAGCAGAGCAGCGTGTGCAGTCATCGAACCGCGGAATAATCCACGCTGATCGGAGAACGCGGAGAGCGAGCAAGCGAGGCGCACGTCGCGCAATTACCGGCTGCGGTTAATAAGGAGATCACCGGCCGCGCCGAAGGGCGAAACCCGCCTCGATTCAAATTCGCACACGGAAGGGAGTGAGAGAGAGAGAGCTTAGCGAGGCTCGAGGCTGCCTTTGGCCTGACGTTGATAAGTACATTCGGAGGCAAGATTAAAGAGTTGAAGGGGGGTAAAGGGGTGGAGAGAGAGAGAGAGTTTTCGAGGGCTTGGCGCTCTGTGGGTGCACTGGGTATTGATTTCGAATTCATCATGGTCGCTGATTCCGGTGGGATTTTGATTAAGCGAGTGACAATCGTGGTTTTGGAGTTTTTAATATTCTCTGTGTGATTAGCTTGTTCTGTTGTTTCCGTATCTTTTTAGAAATTGAAAATTGTATTGTAGTCCATAAGTCGACAATCGAACTGATTTATTATCTTTTGAATTCTTCAGGCATATAACAGCACATAATTATGACAAAACCGATATCATAACCAATACAACAGAACCCTTATACTCGGTTAATCTCAAGCTCGTGAAACAATTAAATGCGTAGCGGGCATGTTTACATATTGTAAAAAGCTTCTTATGAACGATGCATTTAATGTACGTACCTAAATATATATAGCAATTGCACGTGAAAACAATGAATTACAAGTGAAAAACAAAACTGGACACGTGTGTGCTCATTGTTTACGCGCGGATTGCGGTATTGGGCAATTAAGAAGGAAATATGAAATATTAAACGTCAGACTAACGAAACGGTAAAACAAAACCGCTTGACCCTTCCATTGTGAAGTGGTATTATCGGAATTGAATACAATGTATTGTTTGACCATTCGGATAGACGATAAGACTATACGCAATGAAGCTTTTTTTTAAAAGTGAGAACTATGACTTATAATCCGCTCATTTATACATCACGAATAGACTTAAATATCGATATAATAGGTTATTGTTAAAAATCATAATTAAAACGATACGCAGATTACATTAAAAGCCAAAGCTATGTATGTAATAAGTATTTTCGCATTTTAAAAATTCGAATAATTAGTTGTTATTCCAGGACTGAAGACGGAACATGAAAATTAAATTAAAAAATAATACCCTATATACAAATATATAGCTATTCGTTAACTTTGCTCCCGTCCCACAAACTACCCTAGACAAAACTGCGTTTACCTTTATAAAGAAAAACTAATAAGTATAATACCACAAGTCTGCTATATAACTTCATCATCGACCCACCGCAAGCCCGCCATTTCTTGCTCGAAAAGCGCAAAATATATATATACACACCCATCCCTCCACCAATTCACTGCGACAACGTCCGTCCCACTGCAGTATAGCAGCACCACCGCTTTGCAAAAAAGGGCGGCAAAAACAAAATCAACGACCCGCGAACTTCATCCCTCGCGCATTCGTATATATATATATATATATAAAACACACACACGCACTGCAGCAGCAGCGGCGGTGGCGACGGCTAACGAAATAATAACTCTCAGCCGCTCAGACCTTTGATTTAGCCGTGCTGCGTTATCGCGACCACGCGCGTTCCCGAATTTTATTCTGTCCCTTCCCTCATACTCCCGCACTGGTTGTGCACCTCGCATCGATTCAGTCTGGGTGCGCAGAGACCGCAGAAATCAAAGCAAAGAATTACGTATACCCTGGGCCACAGGGCGCACATATTTAATTTAGCAGGCGACACGAGAGGGCGTGTATATACATCTGTCAGAGGCGCGTATACGAGGGCTGCGTCGCTGAATTATTATTGTGGAGGTTGGGTTGTGATGGCAGTATATAGCGTCGGTTCGGCGCTCCTGCCATAAACACGTGCTCCGATTTCGCGGTAAATCGTCGGAGTAATCGTGGCTAAGAGAGAAAGAGAAAGAGAGAGAGAGAAAGCGTTGGGAGTTGATGGTGTGTTGTGGTGGTGTTGGTTTCGAGGTTTTTAGATAACGGTTGATTTGGCCTTTTTTCGATCGAGAACGAAGAAGTTTTGATGATGTAGGATGGTTTGTTTATATTGATTTGTTGAAAATTTTGTTACTGAAATTATATATTTAAAAATTTACAGTTTTTTTCAGTACTTTTGTTCAATCAATTTCCGCCGATTATTGTAACCGTTAACTAAATTTTATTTATCCAGAAGTAATAAATTAATGAACAACAATGAAATTGATATGAAAATTTGTATTATTTTAGCGATATAAGTATCTGTGAATATGGTTCTGAAAAACTTTATTTATAACATTACTTATAACGTAATATTATAGCTAAAACACAGCCGAATGAAAGTGTACATGTTTCTGTATTTCAATTAATTCCAATTATTTCGTAATAATGTAATTTTTACAAGTAAAATAATGCAATGTTATATACTCATACCTTTTTAATTATTCAGTTTTAAATATTTAAACTCAAGAATTTAATTTAGATAATTCGAATATATTAATTTTTTGCGTCTATTCACTTTTTAAATAGAAAAATATTTTAGAATGTACCACACATATTGTTATAATTATGATAAATCCTTTTGCTTTGATAATAGGGGATTTACGTCAGCCGCTGCATATTTGACGAAGAAACCCAATATAACGCTAAACTTTTGACGAATCGATTAGAAACTTTAAAACATTTCGGGTAATTCAACGCCAAACAGACAACTGTAACAAGCAAACTTAGGTGGCCCATTATAGATGAAACTGTACCCTTTTCCCCGCCCTACTTTTCCCGGAGCTCCGAGTAACTCGAGGCCATGTTTGATCGGCTAAAAGTTTCAGATGTGACATTAGTTTCTTAAAAATAGCTAGCCTCTATACTCTTAAAAGTGTACACATACAGCAAATCTCATTAATTTCCCAAGATTAATCATCACAGAATAAATATAATAAAAAAAAGAGTTAAAACCGTCAACATAAAAAACATATAATTCCCCATGCTTCAATCACAATATTCACGTGTATACTGCATATATTTTCCCAGCAAAAAATGCAATGATTTTCTCTGGCGTAATCAAATAAGCTTGAAAATTACGCATGCCCTCGGGGAAATTTCGCATCGCACAAATTGCCTATACTGCATACGACCTGCGCACGGAATCACCAAAAATCTCGCAACAAAAATCTTACAAAATACAATTTTTCGCGCGCACGCGTGTATTAAACGTGCCCCCCCGGTCGCGCAATATATTCGCCCGAACTGTACGTGTGCGTATATATACGCTCGCCGAGGCCATATTCATTAAACGGCCAGATTTGAACGAGGCAACGTGAGTGCTCGCGCGTCGGCGTTCTCTCGGTTTATATCTCTATCGCCTGGTCAGGCAGGCGCACACGTTCTCTCTCTCTCGCTTGCTCCATCCACGGTGTGTGTCCAGCCAATGCAATTTGCCAAAAACCAATTTTAAATTTCGATGAAGCCTCGCCGGAGCCAATCGCAATCAACTAAATTGATTCTGTGCCCGGAGGGGGAGTGAGTGAGTGAGTGAGAGAGAGAGAGAGAGGACGGCAGGGGCTCGTGTATCGGAAAACCGTATTTCGAAGAGAGACAGAGTGAGTGAGAGAGAGAGAGAGATACAGAGAGGCTGATTCGCGCACACACGTATATAGGTGTGCGTGAGTGAGAGAGAGAGAGAAATGGAAAGCGTACGATACGATAGTGTGTGCGTGTGTATATCTGAAATGACGATGCAATGACGATGCGAGAGAGGATGAAATAGAGGAATTTTATTCGGCGTTATTACGCGCGCACGCGAGAGAACCGTGATTATATGGAAAAGGGGCGGCGGCTTAGCCCGAGGAAAAAGTATACGCTTTATTGCGAAATGAATTGGGAGGGCGCGTGGTGTCACCGATTTAAAGATCGAGTTGTCGAATTTTTACGATATATGTAGAAAAAAAGGAGTGATATAATTCGGATATATACCGTGATATATAAATGATATTCGCTTATATATACATATATAGTAATTGAAATCTGAACCATGCTTTATCACCTTTTTACGAGATATTTTTCATTTGATACTGGAAAGTGTTTTTATATTCTGCGCAAATTTCAAACGAAATTCTATATATATAATAAAAGATCACGGAATTCGAAAACTCAATAAACACGATAAACAAACCCATACTTACATATATGTATATGTCCTTCGAGATATTGCCTGGAGTATAGTAAACAAGAAAAGGAACATGATAAAAGTGGGCCAGAACACCGCGCGTGTATATCCTTTTTTTTCTCTTATCTATTCACTGAATTTAACCTTCGGCTCGAGAGCGCTCTAGGGTCTTGGATATTGATTTTATTTTCTCCGTATAGAAAAAAAACAACTTTGAAGAACCTTCGAGAGCTTCGAGAGCTTTCGGTCCTCGCCTCCCGTCAGCTTGCGACTAGATACGCGATAGAAGACTGCACTATACCGTGTCGCGAATTTTTTGAAAAATTTCATAATCTCGAAAATTAAATTCAGAATAATAATAAAAACGCTACGGTTTCTTATATGACGTATATATATATATATATATAGACGTGCAAACATACATATATATAAAATGTATTTTCAACATAACGCGAGCATCACGCCAGAGTCGCGCAGACACACCCGTGTTCCAATTCCCTTTCACTCGCGCGGAGATCAGCCAAGACTTTACAATGCTATACCGCGCGAGGCGAGCATAAGCCGCAGCAGCAGCCGGCCGTAAATACGGTTTATCCGCCGTGGCGCGCCCATCCACGCTCATTATTCCGAAATATCTCGTTCCGGCGCGACAGTCGGCCGTCTTATCGTTCGCGAGACAGAGAGAGAGAGAGAGAAGAGAGAGAACGAGAAACGTTAATTGACCAATAAAGCGCGATTTATATAGGGAGCGGGGAAAAAGTAGCAAGCGCGTTGATGATGTTGTGCGAGGAGAGGGGAAAGATGAAAACGTGGTTGGAGAATTTCATTATAGATTAGGTTTGCGAATGTGTTGTATAGGAAAATTGTAAAAAAAATAAAATGGGGTGCACGTGATTTTGAAAAAATTGAAAAGTAAAACATTTTTACAATGTTTATGTTTTGGGTGCTATTAAAGCTAAGCTGAATTATAGTTATTTTTATTACTCGATTGCTGAGAGTGGTAATTTTTTTAATTAAAGAGTTCTAGTTATCAACCCAAGTATAAATAAATAAAAAGATTGTCAAGGCGATACGAAATTTCTGCTCTAACGGTTAATCGTTAATAATATACTCTCAAAGTCAAACATACCTTAACGAACTGTTGAGTAAATCAAGAATCTAACTTCTCGTCAACTACACCTCAAAAAAAAAGCGAGAGTGAAACAGAAAAAGAAGCTCAATTATAAATACGTGCACGCACAGTACAACTTCTTCTACACGGAGGCGCGGAATTTTAATTTAGTTAAGAGAACTTAACGAAGAAGCCTTTTTTCTTCCCTCTCTCTCTCTCTGACTTCATCCCTCCGAGAACAAGCAAAGACGTTTCTCTCTTTCTCTCGCCCTCTGTGTCAATTTTGCTTGCGCGCACGAATTTACGTTAACATAGCCCGCACACCGAGCGCTCACGCGATTCTTCGCTGATGCCTCGAGAAGGAGGGCGAGGAACTGTGTGCGTATGTATGTGTGTGTATATAAGAAAACGCTCGTCTCCCGCGAGAAGAGAGAGAGAGAGAAGAAAAATAAAATAAAAAAAAAAGGGAGGAACGGAAAAGATTTCTCGAGAGACGGAAAGAGCTTGCTCGTCGAGCAAAATGAATTCCGTCTCTACGATGTCGGGAGAAACAGAACAGCCGGGAGGAGAGAGAGAGAGAAAGAGGGTGGGAGAGGTTTAAGTGAAAAGGTACGAGAAATAGGGTGGAAAAGGAGAAAGTGGGAGGGAGAGAGAGAGAGAAGGAATTATTAAAGAACGAGAAGAAATGAAGGAAAAGATGCGGCCGAGAAGATGAGGAGGGAAAAAAAGAAGCCGCGCGGGAACGGAGAGCTACTGGCGAGCTATATCTTGAGGACTTCCTGAAAATTCATATTGTAAAAATGTATACTCTCATATTAAAAATATTTCGATTTACTTTTTGTTTAATCCTACAGTGAACCAAAAAAAGCTGTATATATATGTCTACTATACCATATCATCTTGACATTAATACAGTGGCAGGAAGCGAGCGAATGATTTATCCCGTCTTCTCTCTCTCTCTCTCATTACCACGCAACGTGCTACTACTACTACTATAACCACACGGCCACACCCTGGGGAGACTGGACTCGACTGCCACCGAGAGACGCTCGCTGAGAATAGACTCACCTCACAGCGCAGCCCACGCCGAACGGCTACCTGAGATTCGCAGCTTTTGTGATTCGCTTTACGAGTGGAGTTAGCGTGAAGGAGAACAAAGTAGAAGCTTTTTTTTCGAGGATTTATATCGAGGATGAAGAGGTCGCCAGCGGTTATTGCGCTTGTTTGTTATGGTTTTTTCGAGTGAAATAAGTATAATGGTGTAGTTGGAGATCTCTGCGTATATCAGAGGATAGAGGAATTAGGTGGTGTGGTCAGAGTGGCGCCCAATGGTAAGAGGTTTATTTGGTTTTTGTAGTGGAACACGTTTGTTTTTCTCTGGGTATTTAATGTAAGTAACGAGATGAGGTACAGATAGAAAAAGAGGTTAAAGATATTTTTATAATTATAGATTAAATAACTAACTAATTGTTAACAAAGAGAAGACATGGGAATACAACAAACAGCAAAATGAATTTCCAAACATTTATAACAAGAGCAGGACCGAGTGGCCGGATATATATAATAATGCAGAATTTATCGCCTTCAAACAGCACAAAAATTCCTACCCACCGAGCTCTCTCTCTCTCGGCGGTATTCCTCCCTCCCTAATCCTACAAATCAGCGAATCCACCCACCACCGCGAAAAACAGAAGCCAGCGCAGTCGCCGCCACCGAGAGAGAGAGAGAGAGCCGCGCCTCGAAAAGGCCCCTGAAGATGAATGCGATCCCGTACATTCCGTACATTCAGAGAACCTCACTCTCTTTATTTCTTTTTTCATTTTTTTTTTCGTCGCTGCGCGACGATTCGCCCGAAACCAGAGGCGAGTGCATAAATACAGGACATTATTCTCGCGGTAACTGGCCGCCTGATTTATAGGCTCGCACGAGGCGCTGCTGCCGGTATTTTTATTTAAATTTAATATACACTCGACTCGTGTGTGTATGCGGGGGCGGCAGTAGCTGTTCGGACGAGAGAAGCCCTGTGTATATTAGGTGAGAGAGTGCGGTGGAAGTGAAGAAGGAAGAGAAGAGAGAGAGAGAGCAGGGGAGGATGTGGGATTAATGAGTGGTGGTGTGATAGAGGTGTGAGGGTTTAATTTAGTTTCAAGGTGAGATAAGAGATAGGAGGAATTTTAGTTTTTTTATGGTTTTCAAGTGTTACGGGATAAGTTGATTTATCGGTATGGAGAAACGTGTTAATGACGGCGATTATTTTGTAATAAAATCGATTTCAATTATTGGTAGCATTGGTTCTGTTCGAATAAATTATAACATGTTAATAGTAAGTGTATGAGTTTAGTTGAAACCACTGTAAATTGTAGTAAATCCAATATAGTTAAATAAGCCATATTTTATATGTAGCAGTCAATAACTTTGATGCAGATATCTCTTATTGAATGAGTTACAAGGCTGCGTTGTTGAAGTTCAATGTGCAAATGTATTAAGAGAGTATTGATCTAACTGAATAGTATTTTTTATACAATATATAGATTTAGGAATATTAAGAATATAAAAAGCAGAATATCGAGCTTAAATCATTTTAAAAAAAAATTTGCGCAATAACCATAATTTGATTTTTTAACAAAATTCATAGTCAGAACGAGACATAAAGCTCCACAATTTTTTAATAATTCTATCTGCTTCATTTATAAACATATAGCATAGTTTGTCAAAAGTTTATGTTTTTCAGTAAAAAAGAAAACAAAATTATTATAATTCAAATTTTATTAATAACAATCATCCAATTTTTAATTTACAATCATGTTAAAAACAATAAATCGATGGACCATCGTGATATTGTCTAACCGAGGACGCAACGTCCCTTGTTGGCAGCCAAGAAATCTCTCTGCAAATTAATTTTACACATTTAAGTATCACAAAGTGTATTTAAAAAAATAATTATCAAAGGAAAAATATTTAGACATGAGAAAACACAGATATGTATACTTACACCGCATGAGAGAGCTGCCGAGGGGTTCCTGGCGTGATCCTTGCACTGTTCAGCGGCTTCACGAAGGCAGTTTTTCGCAGCTCGGACGAATAATCTTGCAATAATCTTCCTGACGATTATTACTGCCTGCGGTCGAGTTTTAAAAAAATCGTAAATCGTTTATGAATTTTAGAAGTGACTGTGTATATTGGTATATAAAAACTATTGAACTCGTGAAATCGGTGGAACGATACATTTTTAACGTAAATTTTAGTTAGTAATCAAATGAAAAATATAAAAATGCTATTGTAAACTTTTTACGTACCGGATTGCGTTCCTCGGCTTCTTCATTCTCGGAATCATCACTCGCGTTGATAGCGACGACGAACAGTACGACAAGACTGAAGACAAAGAAGTAGCGGGAGAGCATTTTGTTGATTATAAGGTTGTTGTGCTACTGTTACTGTGCAACTGAGTACATAACTTAGCTGCAGTTCCTCGCGCTTATATAGGTGAAAAAATCGAAACTCGAGCGATAAGCTAAAGGTGGAAATAATTGATCGGCTATCATAATTTGTCACGGTACGACACTACGAGGAAGCCAAGCCAGGAAATATTTACATTATTGTAAAGCATTGTCGTTAATAGCCATAATGATTAATGGAAAAGTGTTTTAATTAATGCAATTTGATAATACGATGCAAATGCTATGCGAAAGGAAAAGTTTATATCTTTATTAATTACAACTCGTAAAGTTAGCACCTGGTCATATTGAATTACGGAAAAATCCCCTTGTTGATGTGCACATATATTATAAAATTCTTAGCAAACTAAAATGAAAGGAAATAAGTTACTTGATTTATTTTGAAGACCGAAAATAAAAGAATTTAACTCAATCTCAGATATTTGGTCCAAACTAATTTTTATTTTCTATATTTTTTTGACATAACTGAAAAACATGTATTATGCAAAAAGTACGATAATTAATTCAAAAATTCTTTTTTCCATGTTTTAACAACAACCTCTTGGATTAACCGAATTTAAGTTAGATAATAAAACTAGCAAATTGTGAATCGAATTTTTTTTTTCATATTTTATACAATGTGTTAGAGTTGGTTTCTCACTCCGCGGTTCGCATTTTACCCGCGCCTAGCGACCTCTTTGTGTAGCGCGTACAGCGAAAGCGTTTTTCGTTTGTCTCGGAGGCACTTGGTCCGCTGCTCTCGCACAAGGAGCATGTCGCGAAGCGTAAGCCCTTTTCTTTTTATA
>JAWWEQ010000055.1:27781950-27829849 GCA_035583055.1 Torymus tubicola
TTACCAAGCAAGTGAGTCCAGCTATTTATTCGATCTGCCTGTACCAATCCCATAAAAATAACCTGCGCATGCTAATACAATGTTTCAAGAATTTTATAATTTTTAACGATTTGGAGCATCAATAACTGCAAATTTGTTTCTATGATGTACATATAGATATTTATGCGGTTTCTAACGTTACAGACTATTACTTTTGTAAATGAGAAAAAAAAACAAGAAATTATTCGTACTGAGATAAATAATATTGTCGTTAGAAAATGTTCATGTGTATACTATTAACATAGTACATATAAGTGGATTAACGTTTACATTAACGTATAATTAATTAATATTTCCACTAAGAGCAATCGAAATTTTCAGTCATTTCAACAACTCCACCTACCCCATACCATGGACCAAAAAAATACTGTCTAGACGATAAGCGTACTGCAGTCTCATATGACCCATCATCTTCTCGACGCATGATAGACGGAGGTAATGTACCATCGCAAGCCGCCATAAGCTCCACATCCGAAAGTCAGTAAGAGATAGAAAAAGACGTGTATATATATAATACATGCGTATACGCGTTACCACCATAGTCCAAGGCTAATCCGTGGGGGTGGTGTTGTGGGAGAGTTCACACCGTGGCAAGGGTCTATGAAAGTACGATAATCGGCTGGATTAACTCGCTCGCCCAAGTAGTGCGTATATATGCGACGTGCAAGCGAGGGTTAATTTATTAGGATGCGCGATGTGTCAATGTATGTGTCTGTTATATTTGTGGTAAGGTTGCCGCACGTCGTTTTTGCCTTATGTGGCTTTGCGTTACGTGGATTTTATTAACGCAAAGAGAGTGAAACAAAAGAGATTTGAGTTGAATTAAATGGTTTGATGTGGTAATTATAAAAAATATTTTATATATGTAAAGTTGTGCATGTATAAGTAGGTTTGATTTTATATCATATGCTACACAGAATTTACTTGAAGTGTTGTATAATCAATATAAAAATTAATATGGGAAAGTCTAGAAATAATTGATTCTTTATATCAACCCCAATAACCTTCTTACGACTTTTCAATCTATATACGTTCAAAAAAATATTAATAAACCAAAAACTAAAAGTTCATCGATATATCCACACATGCGTCGACCTCTATCACACATTTCCAGCATTCACCATCGAACAATGCAAAAAAGAACAACGCGCAGCCTTCTCATAAATATTTAAACGCCGCCCAGCACCCATGCACTTTCCACATCTCACCCGCGCAATCCCTAAAAATCGAATCATCTCTCTCTCCCCCTCAAACCAGGGTGCGAGCGATCATTGTCCCACTTATATACACACAACGTTTCTCAAGCCCCACGACGCGGAATCAAAATAAAGTATACTGCGCGCGTCTCTCTGTATACATATACGCGTAAGCGTGTTACTTTGCAAATTCGAGGACAATATGTTCCTCGAGGGCGGACTGGCGTACTGTCCCCGTGTAACTCGTTTAAACCTACGCAGATATTTCATTAGCCAGCGACGACGACGACCCTCGTTCCGACTTTTAGGAGAGAGAGAGAAAGAGAGAGAGACATGGGCGGACAGATCGGGGTGACTTAAAACTGAAGGACCCGCTACACCCCTTGTCTCTCTGTTCTATTCTCTCTCTCGGTAGCGGCCCTTGTTTCTTCTCTTTTTTTGCGTGGTGCGTAGTACGGAGGGTTGGAAGAAAGACGGATCGCGTGGTGGTGGTACAAGCCTAAACGGTTGTTGGATGAAGTGCTATAGCGTGGATGAGGTGGTGTGTATATATACGACAAATGTCGTCGTCGCAGTGTTAAGATGAGCATGATTTATTTTTCGAGAAAAGGTCTGGATGAATATATATACGGTTTTTTGGCTGTAATTTTTAGAGGAAACTTTGAAATGGTGCATTTTATTTAGTGGTTGTTTAGATGATGTGGGTTTAATGTATCTTTAGGTGATTAAAGTATCTAGTGGGAAGTTCCTCGCGTTCTCGTTATTTTTAAAATATAATATTCACATTGATGTTTTTAAAGTAAACTAAAACCTAAATGGAAGATTAACTAATATAGGTAAAATAAATACAAAACTTGCATTTCGATTAAATTTTCAAGATTAATATTGAAAAACTTTGACAAGCTTTCATCGGTTCTTGGAATATATATCCATTTTCATTCTTGCTAAAATAAGTTGGAAGTATAAAAGTTACCTATGCAAATTTATGTATTTCCTCATAATAATATAGCTTTACTTTTCAAACTTACCTCTGTTCAATTACAAACTACCTTAAAATTTCGCACAGGTATTGTCACAATAATTATTTGTCAAATATTTAAATATCATCGAAAAATTAATTTTGATTTTGCGAAAGACCTTTTTTTTAACGTTACCTCTACCTTTAGTACGTTCTTATATGCAATACTTTATTGACACCACAAAAAGTATTAAAAATAACCATAAAAAAATCAGAACACCAACTTTCACTTACACTACTAAACATAATTAAACAATTTCTAGTCCATCACAGTCCCCAATACACGTACAATCACATCGCCCCTCGACACTAACATACACTGTATATACCCCTCTCCTCACATCCCCGGAAATTCCCCTAATTTCATAAAATACGCAATCGCATTATTCAAATCCCGATTCAAAATCACTTATTCAAATTGTCTCGAGCCTCTCTCCCGCCCTTGCGCTCACGCCTCTTTTCTCCCCCCCGCGCGAGAGCTTCCCCGTACTCTCGTTTTTCTCCTTCTCGGTCATTTGCCCTCGCTCGTTTTCGTCGCATTAAGTCAAGAGAGAGAGAGAGCGAACGAACTTCCCTCGGGCTAAATTGTTGACACGACAAATATATCGTGTTTGGTTAGCCGAGATGTTTCTGCATGACGATAGTGACGGCGCGACAGTGAAAGGGGAAAAATTTTTGCGATAGCTACCGCGTGTGCTATATACACGCGACAAGATACTTTTATTTTTGTTATCGTTCGCTCTTCCTGAAGCCGGAAGCCGTATAAGAATACGTAAAGCGCGAGTTTGTTTTGGCGCGTTAAGAGCGAGAGTGAGAGCTAAGTGCTTCCGCTTAGTAACAATAGTATAATCCAGGCAAACTTTTCCTTTATCCAGTGTATTTATATTATGATAGATATACACTTGAAAAGCTACGGGAAAACTCATTGATTGTATACGTAATTACCCGTAGACATCGTTATTACCATTCGAGCCAGTACCTTTGACCCTTTTCCCTCCTCTTCACCCACCTTATCCTTCACAATGTCGCAAACGAGCACCGCCACGCCACAAAGTCACAGTCAAATTAGTCCTTTATGCACTTACAGCTTTATCCTCTCTTTCTCTACACGCTACGTTTGATCTATATACGATAAAAGCAAACCGCGCCAAAAGCTCTCTCTCTCTAAAGGTGTTATCGCGGACATTAGCTCTCGAGGAGATAGGAAAAGTAGCCTGAGGCTGCCATTACGCGGACATTGTCCGCGCCGAGCGAGTTTGGCTCACGTATGTGTGTGCGCGCCTATCTCGTCGCGTCGCCGACTTCCTGTGTCTTCCGCCCGTAAAGGCGTAGCTTTCTCTCGTGTCTGTTTTTCTCCCTCTCTCTCTCTCTTGCTCTGGCTTCCTTATGCTCATGCCAAATTTTCCATTCTATCACTTTTATTTGACTGCTTATGGGTGAGGACGCATGCAGAGGATTTTTCGTTGCCTTTGTGTAGGCTGAACTGTTTTGTACTCTAGGAATAGATATTTTTTTTTAAATTATTGGAATGTGAATGGGGATATAGAAAGAAATGTACGTGATCATATGAACTTTTTAAAAATTTTGTTATCAAACCTTAAACTAATACACATATTCTTGTTTTGTTACAAAAAGCTTTTTTACCAATAATGAATTTACAAAAAAATTTCATTTTCTATGTAACATTTTTTTTTGTAAAAGCTGCTTTTATTCAAACAAATTAATAGTTCGTACACAAAATACATGATTCAATTATAAATCAATTTTTCTCTATGTATGTTTCCTATAGATAGGAATTTCTATATTTACTTCAGACTCAATTTTAAACTGATTTCAAAAACTAGAAAACACAATGTAGTTTACAGACTTTGATTTTAATAGAATTTACAGTCCCGTAAAAGTTCACATCACCAATTTTTACAATAATTAACCATCGAACAAAGCAATTCCTGTATTACTTATCAATAATTTTCCTTAACATCATTTCATTGACTTCATGCAGCACGACACATGCACAGCATGTCCATCCAAATTCAATGATTGAAAGCTCAGCCTGACCCATGATCGGCAATACGGACACCTCCACCTTCTCACTCTTTTCAGCCTCTCTCGCTCTCTCTCGCCTCGCGCACTTGGCAGGCTCGTCTCGTGTACGCTACTCTCTCTCTCTTTTTCTTCAGACTCGTCCAGCTCGCACCCGTCTAACTCTCTTTTCCTCGCCTCATCGCCGCTCTCTCGTGCTCACTCTCAGGAGGGGGTGGCTTGAAAGCCTCGCCCCCTTATCAGAATTCCAGGCCCGGCGTTCGCCTGTACGCGCGCGAGCTGCGACATCTTGTCGCAAATCCATTTCGCAGTCGGCGAATTTCGACGAGCGCGCGTCGCACTCGAATTTTTCTCCCTCGTAGCTCTTTCCTCTTCTCCTCCATCCTCTCTCTCTCTCTCTCTTTTCCGTTCGCAGCTCGAGGGATTCTTTTTTTCCAACCTTATTTTTACACTCGGCGGAAAGTGGAGTCGTCGTCGTACCTACCCGCCTGCTTTCTCGTGATTATCCGCGAATGAAAGTCAGGCGCGCGCGCGCTCGATCGACCGGTAGCACGGCTGAGAGAGAGAGAGAGAGAGAGAGAGAACCCGAGCTGGGTTTATGTCTGCAGTTTTTTTTTAAGAAAAGGTGGGAGGTGAAATGTGACGGGGTTGTCAATTTTTTTGAGAATATTTAATTTTGGTAAGAATTGGAAGATTACTTAATAACGGGAGGTAAAATAGGCTCGTCATATCGTTGCGAATTGTAATTATGTGAAGGATATATTTTAAAAAATTGCACGCATCTGTATTTATATTTGAAAATATATATAGTTACCGAAAGATCGGTGTATTAGTTGTCGCAAAAGCAGCTCAAATCACTTACCTGAAACCAAAAACAAAAATTCGATATGACATAAATTGTAAATAAAGTTGATAAGTATAATTTACAATAATCATTAATAATAATATAACTCGTTCTAATATTCGAAATTCTTGTGCTAAGTTTAACCTAAGTTTAACAAAACAAAAATCGTAAAAGGTAAACAGAACATAAAAAGCCCATTTACTATGATGGATCTACAAAAATACATTGCTGTCAAAAAAAAGGCGATACAAATGACAAAGAGCAATAATTACACTCTTCCTTCGCAATAAAGCACTTCGCGAGAGAAAAAAAAATCCCTGAGAAAGAGTTCGATCGTAAACACTTAACGAAGAAAAAAAAGCCAACGCGCTGTTGAAAGCGCGGGTGAAAAAAAAGAAGGAATCAGAGGCGCTCGGTAAATCACTCTCTCCCGCCTTTTACCTCACCCCACATTGAACCAAGGCGCAATGAGCTATGAAAATGCTGAAATATTGGCAAACGGTATCTCAACAAATTAGCCCCCGACGATGGAATGCAGATGAGGCGCACGCGCACGCGCTCGAAGGATATTCTCGCTAGCAGGCGAGCTTTCGCGAAAAACGGAGAGAAATAGCAAGCGAAGGGAGGAGAGAACGAAGAAGGAGAAGAAGGAGGAGGAGAATCAAAGCGAGGCGGCCGTTGAGGCTCGCCCGGCTGGAAGTAACTGGTGCAGAGTGGCTCCAAGCTGCTGCTACTGCGTGGCGCGGAAGCGCGCGCTAATCTTATGTAATTACTTTGCGATTCGCACTTTGCAGGGGCCGAAGGGGGTCGGAGGTAGAGAAGTGGAGAGGGAAGGGATGGAGTTCTTTATCAATGGTTGTGTTGGAGAATTTTCGTTGTGAGGTGGTCGATGCAAGTGACAAGGTATATATCCCTGGTGAAAATTGTCCATTTTTATACTTACCGTTTGTGTAAAACGATTTTTCGAATATTGATCACCAAAATTGATATAACGTGGCTGAAATATGTTTACAAAATCGTTTCACAAATATAAGTAAAAAATGGACAATTTTTACTAGGATATCAAGATACTAGTACAATTTACTTTTAATAACTTAAAGATTTGAGATTTAAAAAGTTACTTGTAAGATCAATAAAAGTATAAATTACCATTTCACTTTAAAATTTTAAAAACCTTCAAAAATTGAGATTACTCCTAAAATACCATAGGCTTTAATTGTGCAACATTATATACGATACCTAATCCCACAAAAGTATGATGGATTAAATTGAGCACAACCACGCATCTATATAAAAATATTATGCCAACATACTGCAGCACGGTAAACATCGGGCCCACCACGCGCCCCGCCATTCACGAATAAAGGAAAAGCCCATCATATTTATATCTAATACCCACCTCCAATATTTCACAGGCACGTTACAGTCAACCGCTATCAATAACTTACAAATTTCTATCATATATACACTGCGTAGCCCTCCCCCCTCGTAATTGCTATTGTATTCCATAATCGCAAATCCACGTTAGGGCCCACCATATACATATATATATATAAACACTCCCGCAAAATCATACGAAATCCCGCCCTTCTGTCCCTAGAAATTCCTCGGCGACTTTCTCTCTCTCTCGCGTGCGCGTGTGTACTTTTATTATCGTAATTGCTTCGTAACGGGCGGTAGTAGTATATACGCGCGTATATGTATACGAGGTTCCCGACAGTGCCCGGCAAACATGGCCATATGGCAACACGCGCCGCGGTAACAAATTCCAAGTGAAAAGAAACGCGAGTGGATGTATCGAGAGGAGGGGGAGAACATCGCGGGGTGCAGAGTTGCAGAGAGAGAGAGAGATTTCACACTGTGCAAGAGGTGTGTGTATATGTGTATATAGTGAAAGCGGGTATATGTATGTTTGGCTTGATTGTTAATTGCGGCGGGGCGGATACGCGCGCACGAGAGAGCCGCTCGCAGATGGTTTTCTCGAGAGACGTTTAATTTGTGCGGGAATCTGTTGATAGTTGATGGTTGCTAACGTTTAGGAAAGAGACACGTTGCTTCGATTAGTTATTTTTATTATTTTGATGGGATAGAGGTATTACAATAGGGTGGTTTAGTGATTTGGAAATAAAATTGTTGTTATTCTTATTTAAAATAAATCAAATAATATACTAAAACTTTTAATTATCAGCTTGTAATGTATTCAAGTGGATGAATAAACGAAGAAGAAAAAGAATAATTCTGTCAAAAGCATTAATCTTGCTTAGGAAAATTTACGAACAACCTGAGCGTTACTACGGATAACAGATTTAGTTAAGAATACAGAACGTCATTCTTTAGACCAAAAAAATAAATTCAATGATAACTAAATTGACTTGAAATTAATTTCGTTAGAAAAACTCCAATGGTACAAAAGTTATGTGCATTTAAAAATCAGTAGAAAATTCAAATAAAAGATTTTAAATTTTGTTTCGCACTATTTGTTAATGCCTTTTTATACAGTATCCATTTTCCTTAGACTTAATCGAGAAAATCTTACAAAACAATTGTTTCTGTTTGTTCCAATCATTATCTCGATGTTCTTCTCTATACTAGTGGAAAATCAATTCACATAAGTATACGTACAATTTTCCACAACCCTATAGTCACTTTCCCCATTAAAAATGCAAAAACAACATCAATTGCATCTAAAAATCAATCCCTTTTCTCATCACATCACCACACGACGTATACATATACACTCGTATCTCAGCCTCACCCGATATTCTCACATGTCGCCGCCGCCGTCGTCGTCGTCCGATCGCCGTTATCTCGCTCACGCGTCACCGTTGCGTGCCCCCTTAAAACACGCTCACGCACGTACGTTACATACGCCCATGTAATCAAGAAATCCCTAGGCCTCGCCCTCACCCTTCTGCACACGCATATACACATGGTATGTTCTGCACACGCGTACGTACATACATATATGTATACCCATCCCCGTGACCGCGTCGACATGGCGAACCGTGATTAACTTTTCGCCGCGCCGCCGCCCCATTCATTTGCCATTCATTCGCGTCCGGATTACGCCCGCGTGTGCGCGCGCGCGAGAGAGAGAGAGAGTCCAGGGATGTACGGTTTTCATGACGAGGAATGATTGCGCGTAGGGGGCTTCGTACCCCTATATATATATATGTATGGTACTCGGTTGCCCTCTGTCGCTTTTTTTTCTGTCTCTCTTTGCGTGTATACTCGGATCGCCGCGCGATTGATTAAATTTTTCCCCGTTTTGGCGTTTCGAAAGTGATTTCATTTATTCGTTTTTTAGCTCTGGGAACGAGTGTGCATAGTGCAGTGCGTAGTATTGCTATAGAGAGAGAGTCTGAAGGGGTAATGGCGAGAGATAGAGAGAGAGCGAGTAGTGTGTTTGTTTATCTTGATCTGGTTGTATTGGGTTTGCCCAAGTGATTACTATTAAAGTGTCGTCTGCTGATGGTGTTTTGAGCGATAGAAAAGGTCTATTATTGGAACTGGGAATATAATGAATTTTAGAATTTTGGTAGTTAACAGTGTGTTGTTTTCGATAATTTTCTTACTTTTAATGAATTTCTAATGTATTATATATAAGTAGTTAAAATGAATGACAAGTTTGTTAGCTTAACGTGACTTATGACAGTATAAATATGTTCTCAATTTATTGAAATTTATGCTTATGATTTAATGCATTGAATAATCATTTTTCAAATAAATCTAAATCTCTAAATGTTCTTGATTTTTGTTTCGAAACCATTCATCTCAGGAATCGATAAATATTTGGCATCCATGTTCTCCTATTTATTGTTTATTCAAATATCCATTGCAACTCAATCCAACACTCAATGCAAGACGATGAAAAAATCAAAAGAACCAGAAAAATCTCTAACCCTTAACAACAAAACCATTATACCCTCTTTCTTTGCAACCAGCACTTCTCCAACCCAACAAGATAATCCACGCGTCCCGGTGACCCTGTCCGCGAAAATTGCACCGTCCAACGCCTCTCTCTCTCTCTCTCTCTTAACATCATCATCAACGACAACGACGACGGCTGCGACGAGACATCGTCATCGTCGTCGTCGTCATCGTCGCCGCCTCGTCGTCCAAGCATTAGACTACCAAATAAGTAGGTAGTACGTGCGCGGGGGCGGACCCCTCGGGGACGCAATCAGAACGTTTCAATCAGCGGCGAAAATCAGGCCGAAGCGTAGCAGCAGCAGCAACGTATATGTATATATACGTGGAGGCGTCGCGTCGAGGGGCTGCCGCTGTTCCAAGGGGACGATGATAAGCGTGGATGGAGAGGAGAGAGAGAGAGAAAGAGGAGAGGGAGAAAAGTAGTCGAAGATGATTGCGCACGACGCGCGCGCGCTGGTTAAAAGATCATGGCGAACGATGCGGGTCTTTGTTCATGGGTGTATAGATGAGTCGCGGTGCGGCAAGTGCCAATAGCAATGGGAAGGGTTGTTTTGTAATGACGATTGGGATGATAGAGGAAGTTGTTAATGTTTATGTATACTGCAAGATTGATTTTTGTTCGAGTTCCATGGTAACTTATATAACAGATAAAATTGATTGTCGACTGTGAAAATGACACTAATGTTGTTTAGGTATTAATGTACTAGTTTTTGAAAAATGAATAATATTTATCTTAGATTTATTAGTTTCTTACAGAGCGACATTAAGGACGTTAAAAAAATAGTTTTTAATAAAAATATTCGAAACATGTTTCAAATTGCTTCGAATCAATTATCTTATTTTCAATAACGTCCTTGTATTTGGCTGTGTACCTGTGTATGAATATCAGTTCGTCTGTGTAAAACCCTGTAACTTGTGCAGATTCCATTTGATTCTCATCAGACAAGGTTAAAAAATGTTCTTGTTTTAAAAACAGTTAAAATAATATTTTATTTCTACACACTTTGAGGTAGATATGGTGATTATAATAATCGTGCACTCGATATAGTAAAAAATTTGATACAATTTAAAATATTAAAGTTGATTAAACTCTCATATGTTTTCCTTATATCTAAAGACTTGCATAAACAAGTACCAATGAATTGGCAACAACTGAAAATGACAAAATTACATCATTTTTAACATCCTAACCATTATTATAATATTTCGAAATGTAGGAAACCAAAAACCGAATTGGATGTTTTTTAATACAAACGAAACCAACAAAGTCATGTAGAAAAAGCGACAAACGTTCAGTCCCTCTCTGTTTCTCTATTTCTCTCTTTCTCTCGATAAGCATAACGGGCATTAAAGGTCGAAGAAAGGGCACAAACCCTCGTGCTCGCTCTTCCTCCCCCTCTCTCTCGCTCTCCCGAGTGGTTTTAGGACGCTGACTCACGACGACGACGGCAGCAGCAGCAGCAGCGGCGAGGTTCGTCGCTTTAAAGTGGAGCCGCCGTCAGGAGGAATCGGGGAGCTGAAGGGGCGTACTACTACCGCTGCTGCCCCACTCGAGCCTGATTTCGGGAAAGCGAACGCGACGACAAGGAGAACGAGAGAGAGAGTAAGCTACGACTAAATGGAAGCTGTCGATAGCGGAGCGAGGGAGAGAGAGTGAGCGAGTTTGGAACGGATGTTGCAATGTTTTATTGTGAATTTCGTAGGAGGCTGTAGAAGAGGGGTAATGGAATTTTCGTTAATGAATTGTGAATAGATAATTGTCAGTGGAGTTATAGTACTTGATTAATTTATTCAAAAGTATACTCAGGGCGATGAATAAAATTTATAAAAATTAAAGCTGATAGTAAGTTGATGAATGTGTTGATGAATTACGTATAGATCCATTTATGAATATCTAATTTTCAAATAACGGTGAACATAGGTAACGTTCATTCTTTCGTTTGGTTTCCTTAATTCTATTACCAATTTAATAGTTTACTTTGCAAATACTCTTTTTTTGAAAAAAAATCCAGTTACACCTTAAATTAACTGCCAATGAAGAAAATCAGAAAAATTCATAAAAAAAGAAACTCCAGCAATGTCACCTCATTACAACAATCGTTCAAAAAAAAAAGAGAAAAAAAAGATTTCCATCAACAACAATCATAATTGAAAATCCATCCTTCAAAAGATGAAAAAAAAGAAAAAAAATCCCTCGGCACGCAGGGCAATCCCGCGAACAACCCCACTCGCTGGCTCGATAACCCGAGGACATCTGCATGGAGATCGGCCGCGTATAGGCCTCGGGAATCCTCCTCATCATCGCTATAGATATATATACACATCGAGTGAAAGTAAAAGGGAAACACGGCGGCTCTATCAGCATATTTCAAAGATAAGCCTCCCCTTCGAGTTTGGCCGACAGCAGCTGCGTGCAGCAGTTTACCCGTGGCCGGAGCCATCAGCCATAATAACAATCCGATATGATTGCGCCATAATCATAACGTCGCCGGGAAAGAGAGAGAGAAAGCACGGAGGGCAAAATAGAGGGGAGGAGGGGGAGAAAGAGATTTGAGAGAGAGCTTGAAGATGACGACGATGCCGCTGTTCTAGAAGGAGAATATTGATGTGTTTGGAGGTAAGAAGCGGGAGATTATTGAGATGAGGGGTAGAAAGGGATAGATTTAAAGCGAATTGAAGACTATATTATAAGGTAATTTAGATTTATAAATAAATGAACAAAAGTTACACGTGGACGTGGTAAACACACAGCAACATTCACCCTTCCGCCCCCTCTATCACGAAAATAGGTTACGCATCGCACGCGCTAACCTCGCGACTTAAAAATCAGGACAGCGTGACGTGAAGCGGCTGAGAAAAAAAAAGAGAAAAGTGAAGCGATAAAAGTAATGCTCTGCAGCAAGGCGGTAGGGCTATCCCCCTACGCGCGTGAACGCGCTTTGGGGCTACGCTGGGTGAAATTACACCAGGGAATTGAGATACCGTGTTTACGTCCTCTAAAGTGCGCGCATAAACAAAATTAAACGGCCTCCGGCTGAGAGAGTCGCGGAAAAGTTGCGCGAATGAGAAATTTACAGCACCTACGTATTCTTAGCGACGTGAAAGAAATGCACGCGACCCTACTTTTAATCGCAGACGAGGGGATCCTCTGTTTATTAGTCGTAAAATAAATTTTAAGATGTGCACGGAGGAAAATATGATTTTGATATAACGTAGCGATCGAGGGTGTGCGTCGGTAATTGACGGTGATGATGGTGTGGTGGTTCTGAGATTGGGAACGATGGTGGTGGGGAATAAAGATTTTATTGAAATTTTAAGATGGATATTGTATATAAATATGCGTATAACGAATTAATAGACATATTATAATGATGAAAACTTTTGTATATACCAATCCAGTCATTTTGATGACCAAAACAGTGAAAATGCTTACAGCGTAAAAACGTCATTTTGAAAGAAGAACACATTTCTATATACTGTTACCACGTAATTCGACGTATCATAACTGCGCAAAACAATTCACCCGACGCAGTAACAACAAAACTACACGAGATAACGGATTTTCGTCGCATTCAGAAATCCTGGTACAGGCGATTTTTTTCAAAAATCCAATCAACAGCCCCGTCCCGCATCAAAAGTACGTACGCCCTCATTTTCTTCCTCATCGAAAAGCCGCATCGTATTTCCATACAACAATGGCCCAATCGAACGGATCGTGGCTATAATACGACAAATTTTAACGCCCTCTCACTCTGCACGATGCACAACTACAGAGCTCCATACGCAATCAATTCCGTTAATTAACGCGTTATACGCGTGCGATCGTTTTGTCCCCCGCGCGGCAAGCGCGGGCATAAGAAAATGATGCTAGAACAATAGGCGTCGCAGTACTGCTATATGCTATATATATATGTACCGTCACAACTGCTCGAAACATCGAAAATCTCTCTCTCTCTCTTCCCCACTAGCAGGTACCGTTATATATAATTGCCTTGTTAAAGTCGCATATCCACACGTTTCAGCGGATCCTCACAAAAAGAGAATCGCGGGGGACGAGCGCTGCAGAAAAAAAAAACTTAATAAGCTGACGCTTCTGCGACTGTCGCATTGTCGCATGCGCGCGCGCGGCTCGACAGTTTTATCCGCGTCGCGTGATATGTGTGTGTGTGTATAGGTATATATCGGTGCCCGATAACGATTGGCTTTTAGGTATCTGTGTGTATGTATATATACGTACGCGTGTACGCGTAGACACAATACACGATACCACGGTGATCATTATAATCGCGATACTCGAAAGATTCGGGGTCGCTGCGCGTATTGCTGCGCCCGATAAGCGAGAATTTCCCGATTGGTTTATATAGACGCAGTATATACAAGGTATGTACAGCGAGGTCTGCGCGAGTGCGTAGTGTATTATTTTACGCGTTAGTTGGCGCGCTTTTCAATTGTTCCACGCAGCGACGTGAGGGTTTTTTGGGGCGGAAGATGTGCCAATATGATGTGTGTGTGTATGTATGTATGTATATTAATTTGTTATTTCGGGTTTCGCGCAACGATGAGTTTATTGATACACCGCGGATATTTGACTTTAATTACGACAGCGGATCAACTATGGAACGTACCGGAGCATATACGTAATTTTTTTTTCTCTGGTTTTCAAATTCGCGATACTTTTTTTTTATGCAGCAGGAGTTTAATTCTTTTTATTATATGAATGAATATATAGAAACAATAAAATTCTTCATTTTTGTTAATACATGTAAATTTTTCCACGCGAAATAATTCCAAAATTATTCAACATTTTCACGAGGATAAAATACGCGCGTTTATATCTCATTTAACATTTTAACAGAGTTTTTTTCTCTACTTTAGTATATTTTGTTACTATTTTACACTTCAATATACCTGGTAATGTTTAAATTCACAATATACAAATGAGAGCTAATATAATTTCTGTGGAAAAATCAAATCCAGAAGCTAAATTCTCGAACGAAGAGCCTCAAAATAACCGTCAGTGTTTCATCTCGAGAGTCTCTCCGCGCGGAGCATCAAAGCCTGAACAATACAGGGAGGCACTCAACCATCGCCACGGCGGCGTCGGCGACGCTCTCGATGGCTCGCCGCCGGTACGATGCAAAGAAGAAGAAAGACGCGATTTTCGGCCCTTGTTGGCTTTCCTCTTATTAGCCTTCTTCACTTCTCTCTCTCTCTCACTCGCTCGCTGGTTGTCGCCGCCTTTTTTCTTGATCCATAAGATGCTCTTTTTGTCTACAGGAGAATTGATTGATGATGCGCCAAGATGACGTTGATGTTACGTATTTGAGTCTTAAAGTTATGGGAGTCCCGGAAGTTGAGGTAAGATTTTAGTAAAACAATTTATTTTTTGTCACGATGGTGTACAACGAAATATAAGAATAGAGGCGAGAAATGAAACTATTCATTCGTGGAATTGCGAAATAGATAATATCAATTCTTCGGGTTATGCACATACGAAAAGTTTGAATAATTAGTAACTATTAACAATGAATCTTACATCATAACATTTGTTGCAATAAATTGCAACAGGAATTGAATCTTCAGTTCTTCTCTTTGCTAAGTTTCAGACTTTCAGTAGTAAATTTCTACCTAGATTTAACTCCTTGACCTCTAGTAACTTAACAGCATCGATAGTTACAGCGCTGACTTACACTCCCAATTACATACACCACACGTAGCCAGTTAATTCCACTCCCCACGCCATTACACTCACGTCCATCCTGTGCATCTCTCTCTCTCTCTCTCTTTCTCGCGGCGAAGACGTCGCGCACAAGAGATTATACGTACCCTGTACATATCGTACACGCCACACACGCGCGCAAACATCTTGCGTTATCTGATGACCCGGCCAGTGGCAGCCGAGTATACTGCAGTTGACAGGCTACGTCGAGAAAACGAGGACTCGCGCGTCGCCAGGATCGAGGTCGAAGTGAGAGCGAGAGGAAGAGAGAGAGAGAGAGGACGACAACGTACTTAAATATGTACGCTACGATAATGCAGATGAAGAGAAATCACGTGGTGGTAATGTTCTGGACAGTTTGCTCTCCCCTGAACTAGTGCAAGGATGTATTATGAGGTTTTTGAAACATCTCAATATTTGATTAACGAATAACTAAAAACCTTTAGAAAAGTGAAACTAAGAAACTTCTTCCATTCATACATGTAATAGTTCTTCCTACATTCCATTTCAGTTAAATTTAACGAGATCGTAGCAACTTTTTTTCAAGATAACCGCACGCGAACTCTCGAAGTCTCGCCACTGAAACGTGAAATAGCCTCAGGGCAAAAATGTCAATAGGTTTGATAAACTTCGATAACTCTTGCTGTAGAGAGACTCGGGAATTTCGTTGTGCGTAACTTTTTCATGGACAAGGGATGTTGAGTAGCGAGGGAAGAGAAAAAAATGCTTCGAGATATGTGAAGTTTGGGATAGAATTATATAGTTTTTCTGTGCGTTTGTATATTCATATATATATAATAAACAGTATTAAAGATTTTTCTAGAATAAACACGCTTAAGGAGAGCTGGATGACTGCGATACTATAAGTGCTCGATCGGTTATATTCTTGTAACAAAACTAGAACACAAAAATCGGCATTCCATCCTCTCCAACGTAGCTTCCTTCAAATCAACACGTGTCTTATATATTTCACGTTATCTTTTCCCGATAATATATAATCTGATCGCAAGAAATTACCACACATCTATACACGCATCTCAAACCCAACCAACCCCCAGATTACCAAAGTATATAATATACACCCTACATTATTATAATACACTAAAATTCCCTAAGAAGACTCGTACCATAGAATTGTCACAAAAATCAACAGCGCAATTTTTCATCCTCCAACCATACACCCCCCACACGACAAAAACACCACGAAATACCCTCGCAGGCGTACATTGTTCGCAACGAAAACTCGCGCCGCGCCGCGCCACTGTCGGAAGAGGAGGGGGGGGGGTGCGAAGCGAGCGAGCTCGGCACGGATTAAAACATCACCACTGCCGCCTACTACTACCCTCTACGTAGTAGTAGCAGCAGCAGCAGATCTCTCGGCAACGCCTTTGTACGAAGCGTGCGCATATCGCACACTCGTGCTCGTGTATTTATGCGCGCGCGCGCACGCGGGAACTCGAGAGAGAGAGAGAGAGAGAGAGAGTATTTATGCATTCAAATCCCAGAGCTCATCGGGCGCCAGAGGCCGTTTGTTGGCTCTTCTAATAGGAGCCGTTTATTCTCGCATTAGCATATATGCATGTGCTGGCGTAGCAGAACGAAGGCGCGGCCTCTCTCCTGCTTGGCCCACATGCGCGGTGGACGATTAACGCAACTTTTGCGAGCAAGCGCATACGTAGCGAGAGAGAGAGAGAGAGAGAGAGAGAGAGAGGGAGTCTTTCGTTATTTCAACGCTGATTTTACCCGGGATTCGCACTGCTGCTGCTGCTGGTGTCTTTGTTTTTCTTCGTCTTTGTCAGAGGTGTTGGAGAGTGGATATAGGAAGAGATTTAGGTTAAAAAGTGGTCTGTTTTGAGATTTGTTCGCGAATAGAAAAGTTGAGGTTGGACGATTTATTTTAGGTTTGTATAGAAGATTATGGTGGTAGTTGTGGATTGCCGTGTGGTCCGAGTTCTTACTGTACATTTTGTAAAATTAATTTAATGTGAAAAATATTTTATAATATGTGATCCAATATGCATATATCATTTTAATATATATCATTTTTATACCTAAACCATTTAGTTTTAGAATTAAATTTTGGTCTACATAGTGACTTTACCACATACACACGGAAATTTAATTTCCAAAATCCTTGCAATTTAGAACAATCATTTTCAAGCTCCAAATACCCCACAAAGCCTAGACTTCCTAACATTCACGCGCGTCTCCTTGAGAAACCTCGAACACTTCAACAACCACTTTCCCTAATTAAACGAATCTCAGCCACCACTCTACATCGACAATCGAGTCGTTAAATACCAGAGCCAAAAAAAAACCTCACGCTTACATGCACGAGACAAACAATACTGAACACACTGACGATGGTGGATGGAGAAGCCGAAAAAAAATATAGCGAGGCAAAGAAAATGTGAAACTGGAAAATCGTCGCGCGCGCACAGCGATGTAGTCGTCGTCGTCGTCGTCCGAAGAAAAGAAGGCCCGGCGGAGTAACCGAAGAAAGGGAGAGCGAGGGCGCGAGAGGAAAGCTGGAACTAAGAGGCCAAAAGCAGGAGGCAGCAGCAGCAGCCCCGAGTATATACGGAGAGCAGCCAAGCCCTCGGGGGGGTTTACGAACACAATAGTTTGAAATATTCGAGAGAGAGAGAGAGAGAGAGAGAGCGCCACGGCGACGGCAAGAAGTTGCCCTCGCGCTCGCGCGCGCCCGCGCACCCGTAATTAACGAGTTAAAGTTTGGCGTCGTCGTCGTCGACGCTGCCGCCGCCGCTACCGTCGTCGTCGTAGTCGTAGTCGTAAGACTCCCGGCATCCATTAGTCGAGTGCTCCGCGCGGAACTCCTTTTGGCCGCCAAGAAAACAGAAGTTCCCAAGACTCTCCTTCTCCCTCTCTCTCTCTCTCTCTCTCGCTCGCTCTCGCGTTTGGCCTTTACCGCCTGAGATATTCGTACGGAAGAGAGAGAGAGAGAGAGAGCTCGCAAGCTCGTTACTTACCGGGCTTGAATGCATTTGCGACGCGAGGCGCCGAGAGGAAATTTCGAAAGCGGCGATTTCCCCGCGCACGCTTCTCTCTCTCGCTCTCTCGCTCTTTTTTGCCCGCTTTCTTCGAGTGCTTACTCTCTTTCTCTCTCTCGCGTTTTCTTCGTTTTTTTTTTGAACGAGAGAGGAGTGTTCTATTAAGACCCGGTGGAGGGGAGCTGGAATGAAATTTGAATTAAGAAAATTAATTCGTTTTTTAAGGGGAAGAGGGCGAGAGAGGAGTTTATTAAATTAGTACTTCGCTCTCGGGAGAGTGAGTGAGAGAGAGAGAAAGAGGTAGAGCTTTATTACAAGGAGTTTCCTTCTTCGCGGTAGAGTTACGGGTGAGTCGAGAGCAGTTGTAATTTCGTGCGATTACAGTGGATTATTTCAATTTTGTCTGTTCGCAGGTTGAAACGTTTCTAGACGATAAATTTTTATTCAATTCGGTCATTGCAAGCGTGGTATGGTCACGATATTACGTACATAATAGAAAAGTGAATACTTGATAATAATTGATGGTAAGAGGAAAGTTTTAAAACAAAAAAATAATGGTAAAAATAAAATTGACACGTCAAACGCGTGCTGACGAACAATATTCCTGTTTTATGTGCACATTAAGTGAGCTTATTGTTATTACTCGCAAAAAATTTATATTTAGCGAAATGAAATACTAAATATATTTTCCTTATTTTCTAACTGAAATTTTAAGAGATACGTTCCACCAACTTAGTTGAGGTAGTTAAACTATACGGTAACTACTTTTAATTGATAATAACATTTTAGTAAAATAGATCTGTGTTTACGTTGATAAAATTTTATAATATGAAAACTTTGTTTCTAATACAACTTCAAATCTCATAGTTGCATTAATTATATTGTACAAAGTAGGCTTATCAGCAAGATGCATGAGTTTGTCTAATAATTTAGTAAATGTAACTAAGTAAAATAATAAATGCAGAAAATCAGGTTTAAAATACTATTTTAGATAAAGAAAGAAAAACTTAAAGAATTACTTATCATTCTTTACCAAAAACTTATGTTTTATTTTCAAAATAAATCAGATAATTTAATGTATGTTAAATGTTTGACGAATTTTTGTTATTTTTACAGGAAGTGAACAATTTAAATTCCTTTATGATCAATAATAAACATATGTACATCGGCTGTACAAACAGACAAACTCAACAATTTTATTACTTAGTAAATACATTGATATTTCGTGAGTTCGTAATATTTCAAATATTGAAAATGATCTGATAAACTTGGAAGCAAGACAGTATTCCATCAGTTTTCATGCACAACGAAGTATTACGGCGACTGCTTTAGCATTAAACACTTTACATGTAAGCTAAACATTAGAAATTCAGTCTATAACGTAATTTAAATTAGTACCTTTCTCATTAGATATTTTAATGCAATGATGATATTAAGAGCCCCTCAATTATGGTGAGTTCAATCATCTCGAATATTACGTACCTATTAACATTTAACATTATGATTCTCATAAATTATAATATATATATTTCATAGGGTACTAGCAACGGGTATTTTAATTTATTTTTTTTTCACTGATGCTACTAATGCAGCAGCATTACAAGCTGAAGGTATATTCAGATTATAATGATTTTCAAAAAATTTTGACTAATGATTATTATTGTACAAAGCTTTTTGGTTAGTTTTTATTAACTTATGTTCTATATTATTGTTAAGATGGTTCTACTACACCAAGTGATGAAGATTTCAATGAGTGCTTATCGCTTGGATGCTTTGAACAAGGTATCTAATAATATATTGTATACCTAGAGCGTCAACTACGAACGCACGAGGTCAAAAGGCCCAATTAGTCCTAGTTGCATACCATATTTTTGTAACACATATATATTGATTTTCGGACTTTGTGAGTCTATATTGATATTTTGCAGTTGTATCAAAATTAGGATTAAATAAAAAAAACAATTAATTCAATTTTTTTATCTTTCTTAAAATTGAATTCGTCTTCAAATAAAAAAAGCTACGAAAAATATGCGCGAACAAAATTATGGGAGATTACGACCTCATTTTAGGCCAAAAATCACGAAAATCGTGCATATGTTACAAAACTTTATTTCATTATTAATTAAAGGAATTTTTAAACGAATCAAATTATAGCTACAGTCTTCAAGAAACAGATGAATGAAAATATAAAACCATGTGATGATTTTTATCACTTTGTCTGTGGAGGTTTGATTGAAAAACCAGCAGTTACTCATAAAGCACCTGAATCGACACAGGTTCCATTTTTTGGAAATAGTTTGACTACTCTAGCTCTTCATGAATTACAAAGAGAAATTAAACCAAAAGAGTTGAATGCCATTAAAAATGCCAAGAAACATTATCAAAACTGCATGGAAGAAAGTAAGAATAACTATGTTTGAACTAAGTTTGATCTTATAATAAATAAAACATAAACCTAAGTAAAACATTTATATAGATAACATTGAAGAAAAAGGTACAAGTCCAGTACTGGAGTTGCTAGAAAAATTAGGAAGTTGGCCGGTACTAATGGATCATAATTGGATTGAAGATAATTATGACTGGAAAGATACTGTTACTAAAGTTAATCAAGAAGGTTTAAAAACAACTTTTCCTTTCAAACTATATGTCAACAGAGATTCTCAAAGTTCATCAAAAAATATAATCAAAGTTTGTTAAAATATTTTTTTCCCTTTATTCTTTGTAATGCTGTAATCTGACAATATTAACTACTATTTTGTAAATTTACTAAAATGTATAAAATATTATATTCCTTGGATTTATTTTAGATGGCAAGTGCTACAACTACAGTTAATGATGCTTATGTTGGAGAAAGTGACGAATATGTCAAATCTTTGGAAAACTTTATGATTGATATTGCTGTGATGCTTGGCGCTAACAGGGATGTGGCAATTCGAGAAATGAAGGAATGTTTAGATTTTGAAATTAAACTTCATAAAGTATGTTATTTTTTATATTATGACATTCTTTATCATTAGAATAAATATTTTATGTTATAATTTATTAGAATAATTTATAAGTACTTGGTATTTTGGAAACATGGCTGCCATACTTTTTAATATAACAAGTTATGAACGTAAGGTAAGCTGCGTTTTTCATAAAATTGATCAAAGCGTTAAATTTAATTTGAGATTCATTGCGTTGGTTTTGTTATGAATGAAAGATCTACGACAATTTTATTCAGTTTAAACGCAAGCCATAATGACTGTAACTTTTTATAGATTAAATCGTCGCTGTCCGACTTACAGGACGTATCACCTGCTGAAAGCAGAAAATCTTTTAAAGAGTTGTCCGAAAAGTATGAAGACATTCCTTGGTTAGATCTTGCTAATAAAGTATTTAATCCAAGTGGAATTTATGTTCAAGAGACTGACGAAATTGAAATAGAAGATCCAATATACATTTCAAAAATAGGACAGCTTACAAAAGAAACGTCAAAGAAAGTACTCGCCAATTATCAAATTTGGCAACAAATTTTAGAATTAATTGATTACATGCCTAAGAAGTTTATAGAAAGGAAATTTGCTTTTAAACAAGTTATGGAAGGAACGGATTCTTTAGATACAAGAGAAAAACAATGCATGAATAAAGTAATGGATGAACTACCCATTGCTGTTAATGCAATGTTTATAAGAAAATATACCTATAGAACTCTGAAAAACGCTGTCAAAGAAATAGTGGATAATATAAAAGCTCAAATTCAAGAAAATTTACAAACAGTAAGCAATTCAAATTTAATTTATTTTATTGAATTAAGCTCATGTTTGATTTTATACAAATGTATTATTTGTTGATTAGATCGATTGGATGGATAAAGAAACTAAAAATTATGCTTTAGAAAAACTTCAAGCTATGAGTGCTGTAATCGCTTATCCTGATGAATTATCAAATGACACAAAAATTGAAGAATACTATAACAATCTTAACATTGATATTGGAAATTATATAAATGATTACATTCGTATTACAAAGTTCTCGAAAGATACAGATTACAAAAATTTGAGAGAATCTGTTAAATATTGGACAAAAGAAGCAGCAGTAGTAACAGAAATGAATGCTTATTATAACGCGTTAAACAATTCAATTAGTAAGTAAATATTTTGCAGTTTCTTACTACCTAAAAACATTCTTTTTAAATTCTTTTTTATTCAGATAAAAAATCTCATCATGCACGTTCTACATAAATTTTTACATTATTTGACTTTTAAGACTAACAAATGTAATGAATTGATTCAACTATGATTTTAATGACATTGCTAGCTCGTTGTAACGTTTTCACAATTAAATCTTTGCACCAGTATCATGATTGTTTGCTAGCTTTTGAAATGTAAGATAATTATATTGACTGTAATCATCTTCGCAATTTGTGTTTGATTAGGCAGCTTATCTATAATCTGCGAGCAAATACAATTTTACACGAGGACGCTAATTTTGACTTTTTTTTAGGATAAATAGAATTAAATATTTTTTTACGCTCAGAGTCTCAAGAATTTCCAATATTTCCATTTTATCTGTTTAACTATTTATAAGGTCATCCTTCACCACTAACCATTGATATTTCGTATTCGTTAATGTATTGTAAATTTTATATCTGCATTGTTTTCTTAAGAGCTTTTTACCGATATAAGTTACTGAATAAATAAAAAATAAATAAATTTTCCACTAAAATAGTAAACATCAGTTTTATTAATTATTTGTTCTATAATTTACTATTTAATTTACTCCATAATCATTTGATGATTTTTTATATTTAATCTCTACAATTCTGTAGTTATACCAGCTGGAATTATAAAAAAACCATTTTACCGTGTAAACGTTCCAGAGTATCTTAATTACGGTACTCTTGGATTTATAATAGGCCATGAAATTACACATGGTTTTGATAACAGAGGAAGTAAATACGATAAAAATGGAAATTACTACAATTGGTGGCTTAAAGTAACAGAAGATAAAATGAAGGAAAAATCCAAATGTTTAGAAGATCAATACAGTAATTATACTGTTTCTCAAGTCGGTATCAAAGTAAGTCAATTAGTAATAGCTACTGATATTTTCTTTATAAGTAATAACAATTTCTAAATTGAATTCTAATTTTTTTAATCAATAATGAAATTTTCAAACTAAATAAAAAATTGATCTCAAAGAAACACTTTTATAGAAACATCTTACAAATATTAGTGTAACTTCAAACTACCAATATTATTATTTTACTTTTGTTGTTTCAGGTTAATGGAAAATTGACTTTAGGAGAAAACATTGCAGATAATGGGGGCATTAAGTTAGCTTATAAAGCTTATAAAAAGTGGGCAACGGATAACGGGATTGTTGATGAGCGTCTCCCCGAACTAAATTACACACCTAAACAGATGTTTTGGATCAGTGCTGCAACTATTTTTTGCAATAGACTTGAAAATAAAGAACTTCAAAATGCATTAATACAAGATATTCATAGTCCAGGTGATGCCCGAATAACAATAACTTTTTCGAATAATGAAGATTTTGCAAACGATTTTAAATGTAAAGTTGGTTCAAAGATGTACCCAGAGAAAAGGTGTAAAGTATGGTAAATAAGTAAATCATAAAAAAAATTGGACAACTAAAGAGAAACTTATTTTCATAATAAAATAACGATCTTTGAATGAATATAATTAATAACGTGAAGAAAATTATGATTTTTCGTCATTTGTACATATTTTTTGGATTCTTCCTACCCTCTGCCCTCTGCTTCATTTTCATTTCTCCAACAAACGCACACAGCTCGCCGCTCACACTGAGGCACTTGGCTGTCTTCATCATCATTCGCTCGCTTCCTCCTTTCATACGGGCGCCGGTTTATCTTCGACTCTCTGAGGCTCTCTTTTCCCCTCCTCTCTCTCTCCTTCCCCCTTGCATTATAGATTTCCGTGTGATGCACGCGAGCTTATTAAGAGGAAAACCTTGCGGGAGAGGGAAACAATGCACAGCCGCTTCGACTACTAATCGCCGCTCTACCGTGAAGAAGCCACGTGCGCATTTCTCTACCTTTTGTTTTAACTGTGCAATTTTCTTGACGATGACTCGCGAGTGCGGAAACTTTCACTGGCTTGTCGCACACGACGACAGTCATAGCCAAATTCTTCGTTTTTTCCGACACCCTGTGTATTGTTGTGGTTCACATCCCCAAAAATTGGCCATACTACTTAGAAATATTTCTTTCTCTTTTCTATATTAAAAAAATGTTAGGTTAATTTTTAATCTCAAGAATTAATTGATTATTAATACTCTAACATTTAGTAAGTGAATAATTTAAATTTACAATGAAACAATAAATAACATATTGACACAACAAAGTTAAGAATTTTATTACTTAAACCCGCAAAACTGCAATAATCGTGAGTTCCTATAATATCAGATATTGAACATGTTCTGATAAGCTTAAAAATAAGACAGAATTATATTAGTTTTAATACATGAAAAAGTGTGACAGCGGCATTTTCCATATTAAAATCAACTACGTTTTGTAAACAAGCTAAACATTGAAACTAAATATACCTAACTTAAATTAGTTCTTTTTCATTGTATATTTTAGTACAACCATGACAGTGAGAATCGATCAATTCTTTGTTAATTCACCTAAAATAATATGTAACAATTTACATTTAACATTATGGCTCTTATAAAATATAATATCTATATTATAATACCGCAGTATTTCAATCTGAAGGTGTTTTCAGAAATCGTTATAGTAATTTCCAAGAAAATTTCAACATTAATCATTTTATTTTTAACATAATAGCAACAGCAAAAGCAATCATTAAGATTTATAACACTTGTGTTTTACTTTAATGTATCAAAGCAGTTACGGTTTAAAAGATTGTAATAACTGCAACATAATAAACTTTGCTACTCTGAGGATTATCATTGAAATTGGAAAATTTATTAGTTGAAAAGAAAAATGAAAATGAAACAGAGTGTAAAATATTTATAAATTTTGAAAATATTTATATATTTTATAAATTTTACAATTAAGTAAATTTTTTTATCTTTTACTAGTTTTATTACTTTTGAATGATACTATTTACTGTAATATCACGTCGACTTTTCTTTATAACTGATTTCATTAACTCATAAAATCGATATGCGTAAAACTGAGTCACACACCTTATTGTCAGTTGTAAATTACAACAAAAGTTAACATTGGAATTAAAGTTACGTATTTGAAACATTACGATCTTTTATGATTGATACGGCCGTAATGCTTAGCGCTAACGAAGATGTGACAACTAGGGAAATGAATGAATGTTTAGATTTTGAAGTTGAACTTTATAAAGTAAGTATATCTCCATATACCTTTTTATTGATAAAATAATTATTTGAACTTTTAATAGATTAAATCGATGTCTTCTCAATCTTCCGCGAAAAATAGAAAATCACTTGAAGAATTGTTGAAAGAAATCAATAATATGCCTTGGGCAGATCTTCTTACGACAGCGTTAAATCCAAGTGGTATTTTTATCGACGAAACTGAAAAACTTGAAATATCTGATCCAATGTATATGCCGAAAATAGAACATCTTATCAATAATACACCGAAAAGGGTGTTCGGGAACTATCAAATTTTGCAACAAATGTTGGATTTGATCGATTATATGCCTAAGAAGTTCGTAGACAGGAAGTTGAGTTTTAAGCAAGCTACGTAAGGAATACGTAGTAATTCAAAACAAAGTCAGGGTATGCTTAAAGTAAGGGATCAATTAAAAGTTGCTATTAATGCCATGCACATGAAAAAGTATTTCGATTCTAAAGGGAAAGATGATATTATTTCAATGATGCAAAATATAAAATATCAAGTTAAAAATAGCCTATAATCTGTAAGTTATTAAAATTTATAACCGTACTTTTGCTTACTCAAAAATATATTATTCTTTTTATATCAAAGAACAATAAATTTAATTTGAGAAGCAAAGAAATATTTTTTTTATTAACTCTATTTTTAAATCTCTAAGAGTAAGATATTATTTATTTAATAGAGTAGTTGGCTGGATAATGAGGTCAAAAAATATGCTTTAGAAAAACTTGAAGCAATGACTCGTACAATTGCTTATCCCGAAGAATTATCGAATGGGGCAAAAGTTGAAGAATATTAAAATCTTCATGTAGATTCTGGGAAATATATGGCTGGCTATATCAATATAACACAATTTTTTTAAAACACTATTTATAATAAATTAAAAAGAGATACTAAATATTGGATAGATCAGGAAGCAGTATCAGATTTAAATGGTTTTTATCACTCCTTATTAAACATGATAAGTAAGTATAAAGATATTTGCCATATTATCAGTAAATTATTAAGCTAATTTTCCCTTTAATTTGTATAAATCAATAGATATGTAAAGATGTGAAACCATGTAAAAATTTAATATTTCTTAAACGAACAAACCTTGAACTGAATTTATGTATACATGTAATAGATAATTTTTACTCAATCTTTATTTTTTAGTTATACCAGTTTGAATTTTATTAACATTTACATTGTATCAGTACGACCGACCAAAATATATTAATTATGGATCCGTAGGAACTATAATTGGTCATGAAATGATTCATGGTCTCAATAATGAAGGAATTAGATTTGATAAAGATAAAAATTATAGAAAATAGCCTAACACAACAGTAGAGAAAAAGATGGAAGAAAAACTGAAGAGCATAGAAAATCTATACAGTAATTATATTCCACAAGTTGGATTACATGTAAGTTTATTAGGTACTCATAATATTAAAATAGATTATTATAATTTTTTGCAATACATTCGATTTATGATTGATGAAAAAACCTTTACATTTTATATATTTTTGATCCTTATAAAAAAAAGAGAAATGTTATAAAAATATCAAAACAATTTCAAATTGAATAAATTTTATATTTTAGCTTGATGGGAAATCAACTTCAAAAAAAAATATTGCAGACGACGGGGGTTTAAAAATGGCTTATAAAGCTTACAAGAAATGGATAGCTGATAGTGGTACAGTAGAAAAACGTGTTTGCAACCTAAATTAAACGCCGCAACATATGTTTTGGATTAGAGCTGCAAACATATTGTGTAATAAATCTACGGATGAACACGTTCGAAATAGACCAAGAAACAATAAACATTGTCCTCATGAATCCCGAGTAAGAGTTGCTTTTGCAAATAATGAAGATTTTGCAAAGGATTTTAATTGCAATATTGGTTCGAACATGAATCCAGTAAAAAGATATGAACTATGGTAAATTCCGTACTAATAACAAAATTTTGATCTGAAAAATTTTATTTTAAAATTTTTATCTTAAAAATTTCACTGTGTGTATAGCACATAATTTTTATTAATTTATTACTTATCAATTTTATTATATATGTCTAATAACCTTAATAAATTTACTAGAAAAAAAATTAGAGTTATATAAATTGATTTTCTTTTATAATGCGAATTTTTTAATTATAATTTTATAATGCATGTATATTGTACTAGACCTTAATTAGAGCTATAGTCATAAAACTTCATTTTCCTCGGCCAGGAAAATCAGCAATATAAAAAATAATAAAAATAAAATATTTAAGTAATCAAATATATTAAAACGAGAAAGGAAAATTTTATAAATAATTCAGATTTTAAATGCTTTTATAGTCGAAAAAAGTTTACCATCATCCTTAACAAAAACTTAACCTACTTTTACAAACAAACTTGAATCCTAATTCATCCCAAATCTAATATTACAAGATTACTGATAACGTTCTCTTCAAAAACACTATTATTTTTTCCGCTCAGGCCAGTCAACGACTACTCACATTCCTTGTACTACCTTATCATTGCAAACATTTTTCCATCTAATTATCCTAACCCACCTTCCACTCTCAACTATACACACGCGAGTCTACACCCTACGAAAATGACGACGACGACGACGACTACGACAACGCTGCTTGCGCTCGCGTTAATCGCTGGTTGCACCTTTTCACGCGCTCAGCTATCACGCTCCTGCGCGTCCCTTTTGTCCATTAGCTTCGTCCCGACGCCCGGCCGGAAAAACGCGTGCCTCGGAGAGCTCGGATAACGAGGTCGGCCGGCTGTGAATGTGCAGCAGCAGCAGCAGAGCAGCAGCCAGTTTTCTTCTCGGATCTCCGGTTCACCGGCTAACGCTGCCTGTATAGTTTTGTTCGCGTGCTCGGCCGCGCGAGCTGCCGTCGTTTCCGGGGTGCGAGGTAGAGCAGCAGCAGCAGCAGCTCGTCTTCTTTTCTCGTAGCCGAGAGGTATGCTGCCGTGTCTTTTATATTCGACGGGCGAGCCGTTGTCGCGCAGTGCAAGAAGGTTGCACTTTAATAAGCACTCCGCGTAGAGTCGCGTGTATAAGGCGAGAAGCTCGACTCTCGTGATGTCTCTGCAATTAGTGGCCATTTCGAGAAATGAGGAGGATATAAGAGAGAAAAGGTATAGGAGGAGGACTTTTGCCCTCTACTCCGTTTTGTTGTGTCGTTGATTTTTTCGAGAGTTCCGCTGATCTCTAGGCCTCCCATTGTTGCATGCGGCAGTCATTGAGATTTTGCTTTTAAATAATTAAAATGATGGAAAAAGTTTTTCTTATAATTTTGAAGTGTACTTTTTTATAGAAGTAGTTTGGAAAACGTAATGTTTACGTGGGGTAATTTATAAATTCCGTATATATTAAATTTTGCTTATAAAAATATACGACAAAAGGTAATAGAGAACAAAGCTTTTCGTAATTTTTTTAAAATTATAAATTACAAAAATTATATGTTTCCTGAAAAATGCGTTTCACTTTTCCAAAATAACAGCATCAGTTGCTACTTCCATTAAAAATTAAATAAAAATGATTATAAAGATACATTTAGTATAATTAAAAATATACACACAACTTTCACCCATGTAAATATATGAAAGAAATTTCGCGCACAACGCGCGCATCTTGCCTCGGGAAAAATATTATTCGAAAAATACGCCGTGAATCTCGTCACATCGCCGCGGCATTCAAAAGAATAATTACAAACTGTTCTCTCCACTTCGCGTATACCCTTCCTCCACATACACACACACGTGCTTTAAAATGAATTTCCAGTAGTAACGCTCGCGTTCGCGTCAGACGACCTCGCCTTCGCGCTCGCGAAATAAACGGGAAAGAAACGTGTATATGCACGCGGAAAGAGGGAAAATCAATCGAAGCGTGAAATTGCCGCTGCTAAATACGACGTACACATACAGATATATATACACGTACATGCGTTAAGGCAACGACACGCTTGGCGTTTGCTTTAGCGGCTTTTTCAATTCCACGCGCGCGCGATGTAAACACGTTTTTACGAGAGATCGTCGTGCGATGCGCGCAAACGATAAAAGCATCAAAGGGCGCGAGCGCTTTTCCCAAGCGAAGGAAAGGATGTGACGCTGAAAAGGCGGTTTCCGACAAAAGAGTATAGCGAAATTCGCTAAATAAATATTATTATTCCGAGTACAGAAGGGAGGAGATACGAGAGAACGCGACGGTTGACGACCGTGCGCGTGTTAGCGTGTTGGTATATGTATAATGGAAATCAATACGAACGCGCGCGCGCGACTTTCATTACTTCGTGTGGCAGAGATTGCCGTTGTCGTTGTTGTTGTTGTTGTTGTTGTTGTTATCATCTCTATATTCGTTATTGATGTAAATGAGGCGTTTCGTCGATAGGATGAATCAGTCGTTATACACTTTTTATGCAGTTACACGTAGGGGTTGTAGAATATATAAATAGTGATGAAGATGAATATAATATAAGTAAATGTTTTTACTAGTTTCTTTATATTGTTTGTCGATTTTTTTCAGAGTTTATGGCTCAATTGAAATTAATAATTTGTAGTAAATTTTTCTAACAAAAAGACACATTACGTTATATAACTTTTTTGTCATACAAGATTGAAAACTGACTTATGCAATGATTTCACAATAATTTTATATTTCTTTACTGTATGTAAAAGTATTAATAATGTAAAAATGGAAAGTAGAACATTACATAATACAAATCAGGTGTCTTACTCTGCACATTTTATATATTCATAAGAAAGATTATAGTTAAGTTACTTAATTATTAATTGCAATAAATTATAAATCATAAAAATAATATTAGACAAATTTTGTTAAAAAAATTAGCATAATCCAATTACTGAAACGCAAAACGCTCCTAAAATTTCGCTCAAAATTAGCCTCATAAATGCACGAATTAAATGCTTCACGCAGCATTCCAAATATACTGCAACAATATATAAAAGCCACGTATAGCGATAGAAAAGACGAACGCATCAGCGAACCTTATAGCACAACTCCGGAGTAAAAAAAAAAAGAAAAACGAGAGAGAAACGACTTTTTTTTTATCCCAGCAAAAAAAACGGTAACACATACTCTCAAGGGTCTCGCCCCGATTCAAAATTTTCAATGACTATTTATACGAGACTCGCGTTTGATCCGTGCTCGCTGAAAGCCCGCGTATACCACCAGCTACATTCTTGTCCGTTTTCACGTGCGCGCCGATTACGCATAATTACTAGAATAATTATGCGGCCTGCGCATGCTACGTGCTCTCTCTCTCTCTCGTTGTCGTCGTAATTAGCTCCAGAGCTAATTTCGCGGCATTCAGCGCTCGCTCCTCCGCGTTTTGCATTATATACATACACGCTACACCCCCTTCCACTCTCTCCCTCTCCACGTATATGTATGTATACGTATATACACGCACGATGTATATATATTGTAGACGCGTGCGGGGAAGTAGACACGACGATGATGAAAGCCGATTGATGCGCCTGCTCTGCAAAATCGCACGGGGTTGATACACATATAAACAAGTGTATATATATACGTATACGCATGTTCACGCGTATGTAGATATACATACACACGTTAGCTGTGTGTATATTATATACGAGATTGGAGAAAAAGTGAAAGAGAAGAGAGAACGGAGAGAAACAGCTGTGACGCAATTTAAAGAAAATCGCGTATTCTGTAGAACGAGCATGCGTCCGTATAGTCGAAGTTAATTAAAATACGTCCGCGGCATGTACGTATAATGATGCTTCTGCAAAATGACAGCGCAACTACGTGTAGAAAGCTTGTGTACGAATCTGTATGATTTTGCTAAATACGCCGGGATGGTTTTATTCTCTGAATGCGTGGAGATAAAAATTATTGCGGTTATTTTGCCGATTTTGTGACTGGGATTAGAAAACTTTTATGTGTATTTGTTTTTCTTATTAAAAAAATATATATACGTTTTGCCATATTCGCATTACCGACTTTAGCAAATTCTAAAGTGTTTATGTTCTTGCATATTGTGCCTTAGTGATTCCGCAATAAGCAGGTTTATTGCGAGTTAATATTAGCTTATGCTTATATACACTGTTTCATTATCGCTGATTACTGCCACGATATATATATATATAGTTATCGACCTGCAGATCAAGCTGCAAATACTGTAGTTTAGATATTACAGTATTTGATACCTACAAAAACCTTAATTTTCCAAAGTAATCTATTAATGCATTAAATAAATTTATAATAAGAAAAACCAGTGACCAAACTAAACGTCAGTCGTATCACCTTTTTCCTCTCTTACACGCAGACACAAACTCACATAGACACATCCAAAGAGAAACTCACACACAACGGACTAATTCGCATTCACGCGAAGGCTCCGCGCACGGCGTAATTCAGCGCGACGCGCGTATACGCTCAGTAATAAACATAAAAGCAGTAGCAGTATACCACGGCGCGTGCGGAACGCATCCTCGAAAAAGCGCGCGCAAAAAGGAGGAAGAAGCTGCTACTGCTGCTACTGCACAGAGAGACAGAGGGGTAAAAGAAAACAGCGCGTGGGCGCGCCCCTCACTGACGCGCGTAGGAGTAGTAGTACGGGAGTGCGAAGGGCGACACTTCCGCCTCGCGCGTCGCGCCCGACTCGCGTATAAGCGCAGTCACGCACGCCTGCTTTTCAGGGTGCGCGCGCGGTTCTCTCGCAAGTGCGAATCGCGACACTCGGTAGGTAGGTAGCTTGCAGAGAAAGAGAGAGAGAGAGAGGGACTGTTTATGGAAGTAACGTGCGGACGCGCATACTAATTACGCGGGTTTTTGTGCGCAGTGTCGCGCGGGTGAAGGGGGTGGGGGAGCGCTTTTTTTGAGGGGGTGTGGAAGAAGAAGAAGAAGAAGTAGAAGGTGAGGGTGAGGTGAGGAAGAAGTGGAGCTTAATTTTTTTAAGTGTTGCGAGAGATATATATGTGACTGTGTGTGTCTGTGTATGGATGTAGCGATAATTGCAGTGTAATGTTGATGTTTGTTTACGTTGTAAAAGGTGGAGGTGGGAGGTGGTTTGGTAGCCTAGATGAGAAAAATTATAAACGGTTGGTGGTTGTAAAACTTGTAACGTTTTTTGAAAAATATTTTTATTTTATTTAGATGTTATAATTAAGTTTTATTTAAGTAATAAAATTATATTAATGCGTTTCAATAATTGCATTGAAAATTTCAAAGATGTGGTCGAAAGTGTGATGTATAGTTGAGCGATATCGTGAAATAAGAAGGACCATTTTATACATTGATAAAAGACGGACATGAAATTATTTTTTATTTAGTTTCTGAGTTTCTGGACTTCTCAAAATATTAATTTTTCGCATTTGAATACTGCATTTCACTATACAACTTCGTGTACAATACAAATTTAACATGTATACACACTGCAATGTAATACTTGATAATTTCAATGATCATACAAATCGAATAACCATTCTGCCCCCTTAATGCGACATTTACAACTAAAAAAATAAAACAACCCACCTAAAAAAAAGTTTACCCAACTGTATCCCCCCCCCCCCAAAAAAAACAAATTAATTTTTAATTAGTCACCACCAAGACACTTCGCCCCATTCCCTAACACTCACTCACCTCGTGCACTTTCATCTCTCTCTCTCTCTCTCTCACGTCGCGCATCATCCTCGAACTTTCGCTCCTCCGCGCGTATATGTATTTACAACCCTTATACTGCAGTTGCGCCTCGCGTCGTCGAGTAGTAAGCTCATACTTCTACATAGGGATGACGTTTGCTACGAATTTCGCGCCTCTCGTCCAAAGGGCGACGAAAAAAGGGCAGCAGCAGCAGCAGCTGCCGATTCTCACGCGCGGCATGTTAATTAACGCCGGATGCGCGTCGGTGCGCTGAATGAGCCGCTGGAGCGAATTTCATTAGGCCTTTTTTTTATCAAAGCCATCATATAGCGTCGTCTCGCCTTTTTCGTCGTCGTATAGTCGTCGACTTTGACGCGTTTGAATTCGATGCGCACACGGGTTTTCTCTCTCTCTCTTTTTCTATATGAGCACGGGTACACGGTTCACTCGTTCTCTGTGTTTGAGGGTTTCGGTATATATGTAACGCGGTAGGCTTCGCTGTGGTAAAAAAGACGATGCGGCGTGTGTGAACGCGGGTGGGCGATAATTAGCTTTGAAAGGGTGATATGGATGAGTGTGGGGAGGGTGATTTTTGATATTGAGGTATTTGTAGAAACGAGCTGGATAGAAAGGAGAGAAAGCGAAAGGTTTTCGCATGGTAAATAGTTTTATGTCGGTGTGGTTTGGTATAATGATTTTATGCGTATAATGGTATTGTGGTGATATCGATGGTTCTTTATATCAATATTTATTCTTTGATATATTGTGATAAGATTTATTGAGATATCGTTTCTCTTTAAGCCCTTTTGAAGCCTTATTAAACGCTACCAAAATGTTGCAATCAGGACTATTATGAAATTATTATAATCACATTGTTAATAAATTAGAAATTAACATTTTTAAATACAAATTTATGACCTTTTTAGTAATACCCTTTATTTAATATTTAATAAAAAAAATACAGACGCAATTCATACAGGTAGGGTACAATTAGTGGTAGAAATTTTCAGAAAAATTAATTTTTGAAAAGCCAAATTTACCACTGACAACATCAGCCCCTCGAACCTTGCATTCAAGAAAATTCGTATCACACAAAAGCTACAAAATCAACTCCAACACTACAACGGCCTTCGTATATTACAATTTAAATACGCGCACCTACCTCGTTAAATAACCACGCAATCATAACGCTCACTCGTCCCGAACGTAAAAAAAGCACCTTATACATCCACCGTATATAGATATACGGTCAGACACGAAACGATGCGCGTTTCATATATATACTCACCCTTCCACACGTCATCATCGTTGTCATCATCGTGCCGTGAGTGTTTATACCTCGACGACGATCATTGTCATACGCAATTAGCGAGGAGAGATCGCGCGCCACGCTACGTCGCCCTTTTGCCTGTTATTTAATTGGGACACGCGCGCGAATACGAGGAGGGAAAAAGACGCGCGGATTGTATATATATAAGTTCGCGCATACAATAGGTGCCAGGCTCTTTTCCTCGATGACGCGCGGGTGAATATAATGGGGTGTATATATGTGTGTGTATGAGATGCATGCGCACACGCGCGTTGGGGGAGACAGAAAAAGAAGTAAGAGAGAGAGAGTGAAGAGTTGGAGAGATTTTGGGTTTCGATGCGGTGGCTGCGCTTGTCGAGTACCGTTTTGAGAGTAACTGTTTTGCGGTATACAAGGATGATTATTTCAGGGATGTGAGAGTAGTGGGTTCAGTTGCAAATTGTTTATTTCTTCGATAGTGAATGTACTATTATAGGGGGAATGAGAAGATGGTGAAAATGTATATGAGGAAAATTTGAATCTATATGCTGGGCAGCGTTTGTGTAATAAAAGAAGGACGAGAATTGCTTGGGATAAGTTCGAAGAGGAAAATTATTTACTGTATAAAAAGTAAAATTAATCTTTAGCAAATACCTTCGGAATAAATAAAAAGCACTGACGAAAAGCTAGATTCAAGTATGTATATACATTTTTATATCTCCAACGTGAATAAACCAAAATGTATACGTGAAATAAAGAACCATGAAATAACTGTATATATACGCATAAGCGGCTAATAAAAATCCCACGCGTGAGTCCATGAATTTTCCGAGTTAATCGTCGCACAAAGCGTTGCATGCAACCCAACTCCTCCCGAATCCCTCGTACGACAATGAAGACATCACCAAAAACTGTCCTCGTTATACCGACAGAGGAAAAAAAAAGAGAAGAAACTTTGCTACTACCTACACGACACTTTAAAAAAAGAAGAAAAAAAGAAACTATATACAGCATCGTACCCTCCTCGCGTCACTTTTCATTCTCTAACGCGTACGCGTAAGCGCGATATCAATTGACACGCGCATGTTACACACACACACACAACGTTCTCCTGCAAACTGTGCGCAGAGCTAATCTTTGCCTCTCTCTCTCTCTCTCTCTCTCTCTCTACCCCTTCGTCTTCTCGTGCGCGTGCGACAATGCGCGGATAATCTCGTATTTCCCGGAGTATACAACAATGCGCGCTTGAAGCCGAAGCTACGAGAGAGCGTAATCGCGCCAGCAGGTATGCCACCGGCGTTGCTCGCTTTCTTTTCCCCCATACTCCTCGTCTCGCCGTTATGACTATCGCACTCGGCCGTTCTCTATATATGCGACTCTTATAATAAGGCTTCGTTTCGACGAGAGTGAATTATATAAATGGGGGAAGTGTAACGCTTGTTTTGACGGATACGCGGCGTTTTGAAAGAAAAATTATAATTTTTACTTAATCGTAATAGAATAATTATGCAGCGTAAAAAACTGAAAAAGAAGCGTTGTTGTTTATTTGTTTCTAAAAATAACCACTTTTAAAAAAGTGATGAAGGAAAGTTGAAGCCAAAATAAAACGTTTGAGATTGGCCGAGTCTGCGACCGAGCTGAATTTAGAAATAAAGAAAAGAATAAAGAACCGCAAGAATTTAAATCGTTTAAGAACTAAAAAATAGAAATTAGAAGTATATTTTTTGTTAAAATTTGTTTTTACATAATAGAAAGTATTCAATGGAACCCTAATCTGAAAATTTGTCTTCGTTATAAATACTAAGATAACAAATACAATACCAGTTTCGGTGTAAAATTGTATAAATTTCAAAATATTAAAAAAAATAAATGCAATATAATATTGCAATATTCATTGTCATACATTGTTACACTAAAAAATGAGTGCGCTGAGCGCGTATGATCTTGCTAGTACGTATAAAAAATGCAAAAGTGGAATGAAATGTGCGTCACAGCAAAGAAAAATATGTTATTATACGATTTTCTAACAGTAAATTATTATTTATCGCAATTTAGAACAATGTATATTGTAGAACTAGTATAGTGTTAATAAATTATATTTAATATCTGACGTGGAATGTTATTCTAGATATATGCGATAATACTCCGACATTAGCAATACTATAAACGTCAATAATTCCATGAAATACGTATATTAAAATCCTACCTAGCTATTTAATAGCATTATTTTTTGCACGTAAAAAATACAATAACTGATAATACCTTCCCTTCAATCAGAAGTCGAATTAATCTTTAAATAAATCCAACAAAGAGCCCTCCTTCTTTTTTTTCTAACGCAATATTACGAAAAGACACCTCTCCCCCCCCCCCTCTCTTTCCGTCTCCGCTTCCCCAGCCGTCATCCGCGATATCTTCGTTTCCCGCTGCCGATCTCTCTCTCTCTCTCTTCTATAAATTCCAAGAATCACGCGGGGGTTTCATTGCTCATCTAGCCTCGCAGGAGCCCGCGAGAATAGAGCGAACTCCTCTTCGTACGTATAACCGACGCAATAAGGGGGAAAGACGCGCGCGCGAGAAAGGCAAGAGAGAGTGAGAGAACGAGACGGAAGAAGAAAAGCCCTGGAGCTAGAGTTGCTTCAGCTGTCAATCAAGAAGAGGAGCGCGCAGGCGAGGATATTTCTTTATATATCGAACGCGCAGGCATGAGCTCCCGTTTCTCTCTATCTCGCGTTTATATATATATATGTGTGTACGCGCCAGCGCGTATAGAGTCTTAATAAACCGTTTTTCGAAAATCCGAGGAGTCTAATCTCATTGTCGAGGGATTTCGGAAGAGGGTGCTGCAAAGAGAGAGGAAGAGAGAGAGAGAGAGAGAGAGAGGGAGAGAGAAATCGGAAAGACGAAATCGCAGTGAAGAAGGGAAGTGACTAAATTTAAGGGGGGGACTACTTTTCCTTGCTACGAATATTATGTAGTATATGCACGTCACGTGAAATATCAATATTGATGGACGGTATTGTGAGAATTAGTCAAGGTCGGTTAGCGGAGAAAATGCTTGGATAATGTTGATGAAAATGTTTTATTAATACGAAGACATAAGAGTTAATTATTTGTACTGTTCTAAGAATTAGATAACGAGCATCAATTTGCGCAGATTATTGCAAAAAAGAAAAATTTCCCGAGAGTTAGTTTTTGTAAAGTCTAATCGTTTATTTTCTCGGAAAACCGGTGTAGCAACATTTCAAGGATGTATTAATTAACTGGAAGATACACTTTTTTCTTGTTTATCGTATTTATAGCAAGACCAATGTTAAAGAATGAACAGAGTCTTTAATAATTTATAGCAACAAGAATCTTTGAAACCTTTAAAATAATATTCTAAAAAGTAAACAATTGTATCCATTTTCGTTTGATATAGAGCAAAAAAAATGTATCCTAACGTCGCATCGAAACCGACAACCATCCAACCACTGAAAGAAAGCGCAACGAAAAGAGTGCTGAAAAAATGTTTCGCTCGTCTCCAGCTGAATGATTCATGCTTATTATTATTATTATCACGACGACAACGTTAAAGAAAAAAAAAAGGAAGAAAGAATCAAGCGAGTGGAGCAAAAGGCGAAACTTAAACCGCACAGGAAACAAGAGCGATGAGAACCTCGACACGCGCGCGCGAGAAGACGTTAAAACCTTCTTGAAGACGACGGCAACTCTCCGACGGCATTGCGAACTCATTACCGTCTCGCGTATATAACAATAATTAGTGACGGTTTTAAACGACGAGTATACTAAACTCACAAGAGCCCGACGCATCCGCGAAAAGAAAACATGTTTTATACTCTTCTCGATCTCATCCACCAGCCATAATAATAATAACAACAACAACAACAATAATAATAATAATACTACCGAACGACCGAGAGATGCGGGGGCGGTAAAGAAGGAGAGAGAAAAAACGTGCGCAGCACTCGCGCGCGAGCGCCTACTCTGAATGCCCAATTATTATATCGCGGGGAGAATATCTGCTCGGAAAATTGGATAATGCCGGCGCCGCGCGCGCTCACAGCGCGTATATATATAGAGGAAAGAAAGAGAGTGAACGAGAGAGAGAGAGCTTGAGAAATAACGAGTGGCTTTAGTGAACGCGAGGAGCGCGCGGTTAATGCGCGTATTTATGCGCGCTTTAGGGTCGCACACGCGCGCGCGCATAGGCCTTAGACGCTATGGGGCTATTGTGCCGACGCCCCGAAGACGAGGAGCAGGGAGGAGGATTTGGTATTCGAAAAGAGAGGGAGAGAGAGAGAAATAAGTGAGAGAAGCTGAGATGGATTGTAGAGGAGGAGGAGGAGGAGAAGGAGGTTTCGCAAATTAGAGGGAACCGGGTCAGCAGGCTGTGTGTGTGTGTGCTCGATGTTATGCGGATTTAAATGTGAATGATTGTTGGGAATTCATAATTGGTTGTTGCGCATCGGAGGGGCCCAACTGGGGCTGGTATAATGATGATAGTGGGCACGACGATTGTCGGAGATTGTGTTTTGGATTTTGTTTTATTGGTGCTCAATGACAATTGTTATAGGTAAATGTAGATTTTTTAGTCAGCTGTATAGACAATTTTATTCATTTGATGAATTATCTTATTTTTATTTATGAATAATATGAATTTATGAATTATTTGTAAGTGATGTATAGAATTTATTCTTAATTTTATTCAAATGGCAGTGGTATTAAAGTCATTTATATATGTATAAAGTGAATTTAATTTAACAATAATCACGTTGTTTTTATAATTTAAAATAAGCTTCACAAACACTTTGTCTTCATTTGCACGTGCCTAAATGGATCATAACTCCGCAGCAGCATCATTCATAAAAAATGTTTGCGCTTTGAGAGTGAAATTACCTTGTTCCAGTGACGTCATGAAATGAATCGTTTATTGCGAATTGTAAAATTATACGTATGTACGACGGATTCTTTATATTTTATTTATCTGCGGTTGTTTTTATTTTAGAGTTTTTGATATTCTTAAATAAACGTAATAAGAATGTCAAATAGATTAAATAAACAATAATGATAATGTGAACAATAGTTGGCTTTCTAATTACATAAACGACAAGATGAAAGAGCTTGAATGAATTGAGCGCGTGTCGACGTATATCCCTATATTTAAAATCTACTACGAGCGTCTATTTACTACGTATATCTTCCGTGTTTTGATGCGTAGATCCAATGCACTTTAGTAACTTTGTGCTCGTTACTTTCTGCTACAACGTTTCTGTCAATTGCATTAAGAAAAGTGTATTATCTCATTCAGACCATAACTTGGTCACTGAGTTCACGTGTACTTGAAAGTGAGTGACAAAATGCTCAGAATAGATTTATTAATAATATATGTTTAAAATAATTTTTTTGCTGATATATGATTTTCTTTATTTCTTTATAACAGCAAATAAAGTTTTATATCCGTAAAAGAAGATTATAATGATTATTATTATTAATTATGTTTATAATATATTTTAATAAATTAAAGTATTTCCAAAGTTTAATTCTATACTGAATAATAAATTAATCTTTGCAGCAAAAAAATTACAATTAATTATAGAATTCTAAAGATTTATAAATTATAGAAACAATGAATGAAAAAGAAGAAACTAAACAACAAAGAAAAATGTTTGTCCAGTCAATGAATCACGCACATATATTTCCCCCAAGTTATAACCGAGAAAATGTCCCAGTCGTAAACAGGTCAGCTAGAGGCTGTCCGTATAAATTACCATTGAATCAACATCATTATCTAAACGCTCCGCGCGCTAGATACGGAGAGTGGGTAACGTGCATCAGCAGCGCGCGCGGTTACGATATGTCTTATCACCATGAGCTTTTAACCCGACGAACTCGAAGAGCCTAAAGTAATCTCAATTGACTTAAATTGAGTATAAAGTAGTGCGGATCATCAGTACGCTACTTGCTCTCACGCTAAACACATCTCGAGAAACTTGTGCGCGGCCAAGAAGTGAAAATGAAAGTTCTGGTGTTTTTGCTGCTTATTGCCTTTGTGGCCATGGCTACTGCTCAAAGTGAGTTTACTTTCGTTTGATTTTCTCCATTTTTCATATTTACTATTGTCATTGTTAAAAATAAAAAAGATAGAATGAGGGGAAGGTGTATTCGAATTTTTGTACATTCTAGCCATCCGTGTGATTCACAATAAAATATTTTACTTTTCGTATACTTTTTTCTCCATTTTATTTAAAAAAAAATAAAATTTCAGATTTATTTTAACCAAAAAAAGTAATGTCAACATGTTTTCGTTATTAAGAAATCGCGATGTGTGCTCTATTTTTAATACTTTCAACCATGTTTGATTGATTTCCGAATTAATTTTCAACCGGTGACTACAATATAATTTGACCAAAGGTTAAAATTAATTTTTAATCTTCTTTTTTGATTCATATCCCAAATCAATTATTATCTCCACAAAACCTCCTCACTACGATTCACCATCTACGTATCCATAATAACAATTAACCCATTTTTTTTTCATTACAGTTAACATTCCAAAAATCTTTGGTGAGCCATGCAACGGCGCCCAAAATGCTCTATGCAGTACCAAGTGTCTTTTCGGCAACCACATCTGTGTCAAGTCCGATGATAGCTTGGGCTACACTTGTACGTGCGTCAACCTATAAACTCGTCGAAAATCTTTAACAAAATAAAAAACAAAAAAAAACATGAAGCAACATCATATAATATAAGTAACAAATAGTCGACTAACATAAAACTCGCTGTGCAACAAGATATTTCGAAAGACTTCTTTCTCTCTATACTTTATTATCTATGTGTCTCGAGTAACCGAGATAATTTTTTTTTTAATATAAAAAACACACACGCTATTTATCACGAACTCATATATATATACTACGTAGTATGCGATTGTACGCATACGAACATTGTATAAAACAAGCATTTGTACACAAATTTTGTTATAACTCTAATAAAATGTAATATTTAGATTATTCGATTGGTTTGTTATTCCACTGTGCGCCGATTATTTTACATTAATTCGCCTCTATTTTTTCTTTTTTTTTCTTCGCAACGCTAAATTATAATCACAGCGATTGCTTTATTCTTCAATTTTTACAGAAAATCATTTCGCCAAACAACGGTAAAATAAAATGCTTCTCATTGTCGTCGACGTTAGAACTGCATTCTCAAACAATTATCACATCTATAATACTAAATCAAGCGTTAACCATGACCTTGTTAGAGAACTCGCAGCGATTAGTACAGCATGCGCAGTTATTATCGAAGCGCGCGAGTTTGTTCCGCGAATTCACAGCTCTAATAACCGTACTAGTCATCGACAGAATTAACCACGTGCTCGTAAAGAAATCTGAATCACACAGTCAACTGGGCTTATCAAAACCTCGTAAAAAACATTAAAACCAACTCTGTTTCCTGCCTTATAATATACGCTGACCCAAGTCAATTCGTCATCGCTCATATCGCGTACTCCAAAATTTCCTCTTTTATCATCCAAACCCCGACCGTATATACACTTTATACGCTATAACTATTCCCGTTCGTGCGCTGCACAAAAAAAGGTCTAAGCGTTCAATAGGCTCGACTCTGCAGCTTTGTGATGACGCGTCAATGCGCGAGGTACGGATCAAATTAAAGACACCTCTCCATTTTATCAATTTTTTCTCCATCTCTGCGGTGCCGCAGGGCTGTGTGTGTGAGAGAGAGAGGAAGCGTGCGAACGAGCGTGTCACCTCGAGGGCCCAATTAGCGTAGTACGCGAGCGTATATATATATATATGGAATATATGACACTCGTGGATTTTTTTACGCTGCTCTTTCTATGCGCAAGCGCAAGCGCGTCCCATTTGCATATCTCTCTCTCACTTGGGTACGACTTTTGGAATAAAAAACGCAACGGCAGCGACGACACATACTAAATTGACGCGTATATGTCTTCGGTTGCGCGAAATTTGCATGCGTAATATTGAAAAGATGAACGTGGTTTTTCTTCTTTCTTTTTTTTTTTTATTTTCCGCGTGTGAGTCGTGGAAAATTAACTGCAAGAAAGATACGCGTGCTGGGGTTCTTGATTAAGTTAAGTACAGGAATAACCACAGTTTTTTGCTTTTCCATATGCGAACATGGTAGTATATCAAAACGTATATATAACATTGTATATACTTACCCATAACACAACAGATTCACAGCTTCGGGATTAAGAGCAAACGGTCGCCTATAACGCGTCACTGCAAACCTGAAACATAATCCAAAAAGAAAACATTTTTATACAAAAAAATATAACTCGCAAGGTCGCACATATTACGCGTGCGCACACACACCTATTTGCTTCCAAATTACCCCCTCCCCTACTATAACCACCCACGTTGTGCGGAAATTATCTGCACTGTATCCCACCCCCGCATCTATGTATATATACACATACACACATATACGCAGGGCGGCTTTTACGGCCGCTTCTCGGTGCGACATTCGAGCGCGCGCCGTGAATTTATATATGCGCGCATGCGGCCTATTTACGGCCGGTGATATTTTATTGCTATATTCACGCCGTTTACAAAGACGCGCGCGTACATCGCGACTGGCTGAAGCCTCGTTAAATATTTTACGGCCGAATAATCGGCTTCTTCGTTCGCTTCGCTTCGCTTCTTCTTCTTCTTCCTCTCTTCTTTTTTTTCGCGTGTGTATATATATATATCGTGTATATTGATGCGCTTTCGTGCGCGTTGACTAAACGGCGACGTCGCGACGTGCGCGTCTTTCAGAGGGAAGAATGAGTAAATGCGCGGTATTGTGGGTAAGTTTGCGAGATTCGAAAGGTGACGGTGTCCGGAAATTGCGGATTATTCGGGCTCTTTTTTACGAGGGAATTAATTAGATTGTTAATAATGATGGTAGTAGGTTGGTGGTACACAACTTATATACTTGTAAGTTAAATTGAATACGCTTGAATCAACAAAACGTGGCTAAGTAAATTAGAAAAGTCATACGTTACAGGGCTAAATAACGTGTGAGTATATATATACCCACGAAAAAAAGAAAAATAGAGACGCGGCGGGTGACTAAATGGAAATCTGCGACAATGTAACATCCATACAAACGACTTCGAATTTCCACAGCCATCAATTACTCCGACCGCTCGAAAGCCACTTCCGCTCCCCCTCCCCCTCCTCTTCCTGCTCCTCCACCCCCGCATCGTCACCATTATTACCCTCGTGCTCTGCGGCCAACGATTATTCGTTCATTTGTCGAAGGACCAGTATAAGAAACGTGAAAGCGATTTCGAAAGGCGCGCGTCTTCTCTCTCGCTACGGGCAAAGAAAGAGAAAAAAATAACACCACGGGGGTTGAGAGGGAGTTACCGTAGTAGGAGTAGTGCTACGCGCTGTGCTATAACCTTCGAAAAATTTCTCGAACAAACTTTCTACATCGACGTATATAGCAATAGCTCGTAGCCACCGCAGTTCCCATTCACGTTATATATATGTATACTACGTGTATATAGGCGATTCGCTGAATGGGGAAAATTTAGGGCTGTTTGGACGCGAAGACGCTGCGTGTCTTTTTTTTTGCGTGCGCGCACGGTGAGTGTTGAATGAGAAAGGGACGAGGCGACACTCTATGTACGACGTTTTCACCTTTGTATATATACGAAACGACGGAGTATGTTCGACTTTTCGAGAGCGAGTATTGTCACGGCTAATTCGGCGATTGAGGACAGAGAGAATGAGAGAAGAAGAGGACTGGGTGGGAGAGTAGAAGGACTTTGAGGGAGAATTGACTTTGGAGATTTGTTTGTAAATTTGGGGGACGGAGTTAATGTGGGATGTAGGTGCGTTTTGTGAGGTTTAAGGAGTTTGAAGTGAGATTTTTAGTGTCGTGATTGGGGATTGGGTTTGGAGAAATGTCAGAGAATGAGTTCTTTCAGTTGGCGAAATACTTTTTGTTTGGTTTTTCTAGTTTATTAAGAGAAAAATAATCAAGTTCTTATTTCAGAAAAAAACTTAGTAACAATTAATACGTATATGTTACAATTTTATAAATATTCCCTATAAGTATTTTATAAGATAAACATATTCTAATTACGAAAATGTAATCTTTATCCTTACTTTTACAGTTCTTTCAATCGATTTCAGTAATCAATAGTACCAATTGTACCTCTCATTTTCATCCTCACAATATCAAAACAACTTCGCGTAAAAACCAAAATTTCCAGTATATAACTTAAAAAAAATGATCACCCTTCAGCGCTCTATAATTATTATCCTACCACGAAATCCCGTTTATCATCAACAACTCCGACTATACCAGTATACCACAAGCGAGCGAACCTAAGAAAACACAAACACATCTACACTTACACACCTTTGCTCTTACTCACCTCTCTCTCTCTCTCTTCTCTACTCCTCGCTTACGTTTTTTTTTCCTCCCCCGGACGTTTTAGTGCGCATCGGCGAGTAGGTGCGCAGCGCGCTCGTAAATGAAAAAGCAGCAGCAGCAGCAACGGCACGCAGTCCTCGACCTCGATTTCCCCGTAAACCGCAGAGCAGCAGCTTCGCTTGGAAAAGAGCGCGAGGGAGTTGCGCGCATTCATTCGGTCGCCCCCGCAGGGTAATATTACGGCTTCCGAAATAAATGACCGAGCATCGTGCTACGGCTATTCGAGCAATGTATATAAGCAGCTCTTAACACGCGCGTTGGAGCCTTGGACGTTCATACTATTTACTCACTTCACGTTCTAGTATCTTGAGGGTTACGCTGTCTTTGGTGGTAGTGGTGGTTCGATTGAGGTGTTGTGTATAAGGAAAAATATGGTTAAGGAAGGATTCGGAATAAGGGTATGCATTGTTCGAGTTTTGGTGAATAGCGGAATGATGTAAATTTAAGGTAGTACATAGAACGGTGTTTCTCTTAGTGTTCGATATGGGATATTCGATAATTAAGCTAAAAAAACTGTCATGTTCTGTTGATAACTATGAACTTTGGCGAAGGCTCGATTAGCTGTAATATTGATTTAATTTAAAAAAATATTTGAATACTTGCGTATGTGATTACCACTAATACTATGTTGTTAGCTGATTATATGAGAAAATAATTAATGACGACAACCTTGTTTATTCTTGAACCGAAATTTCTTTGTTTTCATTTATTCTTATACCAGGCATAAAACAGAATGTCGTCGTTAATTTCATTAATATCCATCAATTTCTATTCCAGAAATAATATAAAATAGACTGATATATTATTACGCCGTACAGTAAGTCATCAGCTGATTTTTTATAACGGTTAAATCGATATTATCTTCTTCAATATAAATGATGTTCTCTTGTTTAATTGATAAAACAGTGTTAGCAGTAAACCAGAAGTGTTAAACCGTCAGACCACCTTAACTTTCGCAAACTTCGAAATTCACCTGTATTAAGCTTCCTGAAACACCATCGATTTCATCCCTTTCCGACACCTTCAATCGATTTGTACCGCACGCATGGTGCTATCCAAACTCTCCACCATCACTCCAGCGAAACCAAGACGACGTCGACGACGGTAAGAGACACTCCGGATTCCATCAAAAAAAAAAAAGAAAAGAAAAGAGCCACCGCTGCCTTTCATCATGTCACGCGGCATGAGCGATCGACACGGAATCGCGCAGGTGAGGTTTATTTATTATAAACGTCGAGTCGCTCCCGGTTATTAATGAGCCTCGCTCACTTGCCGCGCCTCTCAAAAAATATCGCCGATATTTCGTCGATGGATGATGGAGAAAAACGGGGGCGAAAAATCGTCCTCTCTCTCGCTCTCTCTCTCCGCCCTCGGATTAGCTGGCTTTTCTCTTTTAAAGTCGGGAACGGTGTGTAGGGTGCGAGGCGCGATTTTTCACCCGCTGCATTTGCTTTTGTTGGTATATAAGTGAACGAATTGCGTCGTGAAAGAGAGTAAGAGAGGGATGCCGAAAATCTTAAAGTACTGCGTATACGTGAGCGCTTAACCAGATTAGGTACGAGAATGGTTAAAAAATGAGGTTATTTAGTCACAGATTTTCTTTTCGGGGGAGAGAACTGCTGGTATTTTCACACGTTTGTCGTGAGAGACTGATTGCTGAGATATTTAAGTCTTGTTGAAATGGTTAATGGAAGGTATTAACATTAGGGTAATACGTTTTTCAAAGCGTTCGTAGTTTATAGTTATGCGTATACCAACCCTTTTGCAGGTGGCGAACTAATTGGCTCGAAACCTTGCAGTTCGTTATTTATGGCTTTTCGTGGCAGGTAGTCGGTCAGGTGCGCAATTTCTCCGATTTTCACTTCTTCCACTATGCTCGACCTTCGCTTTATGCTCGCTTTCTATTCGAGCTCAAAATTACCTAGAACTATTTTGTTAGGCTCTTTATTTTTTCATTTAAAGGTATTTTACAACTTCTTATTATTGTAAATTATATTCTAGTTTATTATTTTCTATTCGGATTGCTGTTATTTTTTTACATTTTCTTTTTCAATACTTTGAAGACTATAAAATTTCGTTCGAATTTAGAAATTCATATATATTAAATACTATCCGCTTAACTTTTGCAAAACACATTTTTGAAAAATATTCCAAGTCAAAATAACAAGAATTTCCTTGTATATACACATAGTATTTGGGCATAGTTCACTATATAATACTTCAACAACAACATATAGCCGATTCCTTATACTATACGGGTCACTTAAAAATAACAATTCAGCACCAAACCTTCCCGTTGCATTAAAAAAGTGCACCTGGAACTGTCACACTTTCTTCCTTCCTCCCATCACATTTGACAAGAAAAAACAAAATCCAGCATCAACCTACATCATTCCGCGCCATAGGTCAAGGACCGATAATCCAAAAAAGCTGAGGAAACATAGACCTTTACTATACCCACGATTGACTTCCACCTCCCCATTCTTCTTCTTCTTCTTCCTCCCGCGGGACGACCTCTTTTATTACGCGCACTGTCGTCGTCGTCGTCGTTGGTCCCCCGCGGGCCTACAGCCACACCTGCCCTCTCTCTTACGCGCGAGACACGCGCTGCAGCAGCTGGACCCTCGCAGCGCGAGCTGAGCGTGAAAAAAGGGAGGAGAAGAAGAGGACGTAGGAGGAGACCAAGGAAAAGACGTCGCGTTATGTACGTATACGTATACGTATAGAGCGTAAGTTTTTAGAGGGAACTGCGAAGAAGCGACTGGTGGCACACGCTACGGGGCCTCGAGGGGGGCTTGTAGTTGTGAGTGTACCAGGAATACCGCTGGGTATACGCTGCGGGTTTTTGGGTACTGGTTGCTTGGTTATTGATTGTTGTAGGTGGAGGAAGCGGGAAAGGTAGTTTGTTCCTCGCTCTGTGTGCCCGTGAATTCGAGGCAAAAGTCAACTGTGACGAAAGTTTTAATAAGAAAATTTATTTTAGAATAACAACAGGTATAATACTGTGAAATGAGAGTTCTTTTAGTGAAAATATGGAAAAATTATTGAAAAGTAGTTTTGAGAGAATTAAAAGATCATTCGGTGCGTGCAGGAGAACAATAATTAAACCTATATTTCACTCGTTCGTTATAAATGTATCTGTTAATTGGGGATAGAATATTGTTAGATCTGGATAAAAATGAATATTTTATACTATAAATATATTTATAGATAATGTATATTATTCTTTCAAATACGTCGATATTTAACGCTAATTTTAACCTTTTGTAATATAGATTACTTTTTAAAAAAAAGTAAAAATATTGGCGAGTAAGTATATCCGTTTCTCTCTCTCTCTCTCTCTCTCTCTCTC
>JAWWEQ010000055.1:27829949-27857086 GCA_035583055.1 Torymus tubicola
AGGAAGCGGCATCGCCCTGCTCGCTCGACGTCACTTCGTTCCTACTCGCCAAGCAGGACGCTGCCGCGTCCTTTGATTAAACATCCCTTTCGAAAATACTCAAACTCATAAATACCTGCAATGCATTATTCTCGTATTCCATCAACCGACTATATTTCTATAAAGCAATCACGATTTGTCGTCGCTTAAAAAAAGAAGAAGCCTTCGCAACAACTCTCCAACAATAGCCATTACTTCAACAAAGATCAACGCTCGAGCAACAAGTATCTATACGCGGAGATAACCATCGAAGTGTCGTCTTCCATCCCAACTCCGACATGCGACGACTGCGAAAGAGAAAAGGTGAACCGCGTAAAGAGGAGTTCACCCGCGTCATCTCAGACGCACTGATATTTTAATAAACACGTTTTGTATATACATAAAAATGTGCCTTGTAACGTCCGGATTCGATTAGCGAAGGTGTGCGCGACGATCATATTGACAGTCGAATTTGTCGACGAATGACAGAAATGTTTAATATAGCGTGAAAGAATGTCAAGTCACTTTTAGAGACATTTCTTCTCGCGATGGTATATTGTGCAGTTTTCATATAGGATGGACCCCATACGCGTGTTTGAAAATTACGGAAAGTTTCCGATGTGACTTGCAGGTATTGTGGCGTGAAGGGTAGTATAAGAATGGCTATGGGGAAGTATTATATTACGGCGGAAATATAACGTTTTAAAGAAAGATGATGGTTATTTTTTTTTTTAATATTCTTATATTTCAGAAATATTGTGATTGTTTTGGAAATTAAACCAGAACTAAATTAAATTCTTACAAACCACGAGATCTATATACTAAATCAAAATCTAATCTTATAGATATGCGTTTTGCACAGCAAAACAAACGTCAAAATACCTTTTATCGCTAAATTAAGACAAACCGTCGCTCACTCATACTTATTATATTATTGGCTCGACAGCGACCATAACAACATGTTTACTACAGCGCGACCCTCATTCCGGTGCATCTGCAATATGTATGCGAATAGCTTTGCCGATCCCCCATCAATAAAAATCATTCAGGATTACAGCGACGTTGCTCCGACGTCACACAACCTCCTCCGTATACTTGTTTATTTTTCGTATATACATATACGTTATTCTGTCGCCAGCAAAAGCGAGTGGGAGGGTTACTCTGCCAGGTGTCACTTTGCGATGCGCACAAAGCCTCGCGTGATGGATATGCACCGCGTCTGCGTGCGTAACGAGCCGTGCGAAGATGCCAAGGCTTTCCCTCCTCAGGTGTTACACACACAGGCTGGTCTCCTCGTCTTACGAATTTCTTCTTCTTCTTTCTCTCTCGTGTTCGCATTGTCAAAGTTCAAGGTGAGAGAGCAGATTTTCTTTCCTAGGGCTCGAATGTCTCGGTTCTAAGGAGGTGCACCCGCTCGTGCATTGATTGGGAAAATCAAGTGCTTTTAAGAGATTTTTTGGGGTGTGTGTGCGCAAGTATTGGTGAAAGGAATTTTTGGTGTATTGTTGGTAAAAATGATTGTAAAGGAATTAAGGAGGGAGAATCGGGGTTAATGAAGGCTCGTTAAAACTAATGAGGCCTTATAGTTTTTGAAAATAAAGTAGATGAATTTTTTATAATTCTACTTTTCGAATTTTAGTAAAATAAAAAAATGATTGCTTAATTTACAGGAGTTACAAGAAAGTTTTGATCAATGATCAAATTTTCAAACCTGACCATTCTAAACAATGATGTTCTAGAAACGACACAAAAAAATTTTACCTAAGCACATTAAACATTAAAATCCTCCTTTTTCCTTTTAAAATAAAGTTCTCCGCTGTAATGAAATAACTGTATTTATACATTGAAAAATTTTAAACTTTGAAATTAACAATCTTCATTGTTTACTAACAGTAAATGTATAAATAGTCGAAAAATAACATGTCCTCATACCAACACACAACCCAAACAAACTCCCCATTCACATCAGTCAAAGTCAGAAATATCGCAGAACAGGAAAAAGAAAAAAAAAAGAAAAAATTATTAATCTCCTTAATCCCTGCAGCTAACCAAACAAAGTAAAAACAACCCCCGAACGATCGCCGCCATTGCTATACCTCGCCGCCCTCTAGTCCAACGGTTGTATACGCTCTATAGCGAGACAAACGCGATCACGGGTGACTTTCGACGACACCCCCACCGTGTCTCCACGTTCTTCCCCGAAAACTCGTTACGCGTGTCCCTTAGTCCCAGCGGGGGTCAACCGAAAGGTATACACGAAAGAATCCAAAGTCACGGCAGGCTTTCCCGGTACCATCGGTAATTACAGGTAAACCGCGGTGCTCTCGCAAGTCCTCGTTTATAGATTTATATTTCCGGCCTGTAGCTTTGTACAGATACTGGTGGCCGGCGTTTTTTTTTCTTCTCTCGTTTCTCCAAATGAGCTATAAAAGTGTGAGCTACGCGTCGTGTTTACGAGGTTCGGTGGAAAATGTAGAATGATTTCTGTTTTTCTTTTTTTTTTAGCGGAAAGCGTCGCAGTAGGAGGGGTAGCTGGATTTGCTGGGAGATAAGATCAGGACGAGGTGTTATACTGCTTGTAGTGTTGATTTCAGAGGTGTCGGGGTAGTTTATGGCACTGTAAGATGCTGGTAGCTGCCGAGTGAGGTCTTAGGCGAGTATATATTTTATTTAAATTTGTCATGTGTCGAATGGGGTCGAGGAATTTTTGGGTTATTTACGTTCCGTGAAATTATTCTGATGGTCCTGATGAAATGTAGAGTGACAGATAAATGCATAATGCATTAAATGTATTAAAGAGTAATAACTTTTTTCTTTAATTTCTAATACTTAAGGAATAACGATAATCACAAAAAAGGAAAAATTTTTAAGATTCTACAGCGCAGTTATGTGAAAAAGTTAAAATATCAAAAAAAAAAATATCTTCTCAAATACCATCTGAATCTCAAAACCTCGGTGTAAAATTCGTCAAACTACTGCCGCACTACCAGCTCTCTCGTCTGCTAAAAGCACATCACATACACTCTGGTAACCAAAAAAAGAAACCGCCGACATCGTCCAGCTTGGCTGCCACTCAGCCGCAAAAGACGTCACAACACACTTACGCGACCTATGCGGCCCATCCAGAAATAGATTTTCCACGCGTAAGCACATCATCTTCAGGGGACAGCTTGCGCGCGTGCAGACTTTGCATTGTCGTGCCGAATCCGAGTCGAGGAAATGAGCTGCTGCTGGTGCTGGAATGACGCGTTTGTGGGTTACGAACTCACGCTTACGTATATAGAAGCGCGCGCGAACGACGACCCACTGCACGAGGCTTACGACGTGCACAATGGAGGGAAGGAGACGCGGAAATTCAAGTTTCGTTTCCTGTTTGCCGAGGGCTTTTTGAATTTTCTGAATGCCAGGCGAAAAGAGGATTAAAGGCGCGTTTGTTGTTGGTGGTGGTGATGGTTGTGTTGATCAAATAGTTTAAGAGTAGGAGGGGTAAGTGATAAGTTGTTTTCCAGTTGAGAGGTTCATGGTTAGGATTTTGAAAAGAAAATTCGAAGGGGCGTTAAGGTGGTAGTGAATGTTTGGATTAATTATATGGGTTATAAAGGTGCGACGAGATTTAAAAATGTTCTGCTTACAAAGAGGGATCGCAATGGTTGCAAATTAATGTCAACGAAACTTTGAGAATTGATTTCTGATATCTAAAAATAAAGCGTAAAATTGGCCAGAGTTTCATTCAATAGATCCGTCCTTTCATGATATAAGTTGTCAAAACGTAAACTCATGTTGTTGTCTTTCCAATGATTACAACTTTGGAAATATTTGTACTACGACAATCACAGCAAAAAACACGAATAAAGCTAAATGGGAATCGCTTTACTTTTAACTGTCAACAAATAATAAATTATAAACAATTGGAAATAGCTCAAAAGAATCTTTTTTCGCAATAATGATTTATTTTGGAAATTAAAAATATTTCCAAAGTTGCAACCAATGAAAGGGACATTTTCTAATATAATATCAGTCCTATAGGACTAAAGTATGGCTACTGAGATGCATTTTTAGATATCAGAAATCAATAATCCTCAAAGTTTTGTTGAAATCCATTCTCCGAAGGCTGTACGCCTCTCCTGGTTACTGTGGTCATACCAACGAATACACTTGTTTACAAATATGTCTTTAGTATTATAATGTTTGCCAATGAAAAATGACCAATTTTCATCCTATCCTCAATAAATCACATGCGTAAACTACACAAATATTACATCACATTAAATTCTCGTACCCCACCTTCACCCTACACACTCGACAACCAAAAGTAAAAAAATTGTTCTCTGCGCCAGGACACTCGCAATTACCATGCCAATATATCCACAAACTTCAAACTCGTCCTGCAGTCAACGCGTATGTCCTATAATACACACACGTACTCCCGCAACAGGCGCATATATATATAGCACGTGCAGTGGAGAGTGTATACGAGAAGCTATACACCGAGACGAGAGTAGTACGCGCACTGAATGAGTGACCTTGATAAAACATCGTGGCCGCAAGAGACGCGAAGCGCTCGCGAAGCCGTTGAGCTACGAGAACAAAGAGATTCTGTTGTCCTTTGTCGGAGGAGTCAGAGAGACTCGCTCTCTCTCTCTCTCTCTGTGCATCCTCCCTCACACCCTCTCTCTCTCTCTCTTTCGCTTTGAGAGCCGACTCGCGACGATCCGCGACGTATATATAACGGGGTTAAAACTGAGCGAAGTAGTTTTCTTTGCCTCACGCGTTTCAAGGTCCCCGGAGGAGGTCGAAAATCGATCGTGCGAAGCGACCTGAGAACAGTTAGATTTTTTGGGAAATGATGATACAAAGTTATAGTAATTTTCAGCAGGTACATTTGTTCCAACTAACACGAGAACCGAACATATGTATACACTGTAGTTCTCCATTCAATGTCAGCAATAATCCCTAAATTTGATTCTGAATCTTATGGCAACACAGTTTTCATGCATGAACAACGTACACTATACGAGTCCACGTACTGCTTATACGAAAATCGCATTTCCTTCATCTCCAAAAAAAAAAAAAAAATAACGAAGCATCGTCATCTTTCACGCAACCATGCTCCGCATTCTCTCGAAATTTTCGGCCACCTCGTCCCTACGAAAACAGCCACTCGAAGATTTCCTCCACCCATCTAGCTATAGCGAGCCATTCAATGCGACGTCGAAGCCCTAACGCGTGAACGCACAAAAAGGAAGCCCGCACAGTGACACCTGGACTCTCTCTCTCGTTTCGGGGTCACCCTTAATCGTAGGTGGCGTGAAGATTGAACGGGTCGCGCGAGCGAATGCGACTACAAGGGGGGAGAGAGAGAGGAGCGTTCCTTTCAAGACGCAGGAGAGAGAGAGGGAGTCGAAATCCCTGCTGGAACGGTGACACACGCGTATACGCGCGGTCTTTCTTTTCTATTACCCCGGCTTCTTTTCCTTTTCCGAGGTACAGTCTGGAAAGAAAGTCGAGGGGGAGAAGATTAGTTGGTTTATCGATAGGTGTGCGGTGGTTATATATATGGTTGGTATTTGGGTTGTATAAATTAATGTTCATCAAAGTGGAGGATATTTATGTAAAATAAATTTTTAATAATTACAAAAATGTTATATTAAGAATTTAGAATAATTGATTTTTATATGAAAAAAATTATTTTCTTGTAAATTATGAGTGACTTTGGTATACAATACCCTTTACATTTTTGTCTGCTCTATTAAAATAATTATAATCTAGAACGTTCTAAATAAATCACACTTGATAAATTATATCGTTTACATTATCTGATAAAAGATTTTTTTTAATCTGTATTTAATATTGGATTAAATTCAATTTTTATTTTCAACTTAAAAAATATCAATCATTCATTACTCTCAATTATTAAAGAAACAATCAATACAATTGCTTCACTTTTAATGACAATTTGACGTAATGAATCTACTACACCCCTGTTCATCTCAATAACCACCACTTCAACGAAAACCGAATGAACCTTGCAACAAAAACTCTGCACTTTGCGCAAACACGTCAAAGCGCTTTTCTATTCCACCCAAAAAGCCTCTCTTTCTCTCAAACCATCAAAGCATCGTACACCCCATCCCACCTTAAAAATCGCATTCCATACGCTCACTCACCCTCCTTCTCTCTCTCTTTCTCTCTCTTCAAACTTTTGTCAGCGACTCTACCCAGAGCCAATAAAAATCTCGACGCAAGCCGACGCACGCGCGCGTGTCGCCCCATCGAAATAAAGCTCGGTGGCACGCGTGCGCACACCTGGCGAAAACCATATAGCCTCATGGCTACCTCTCCCCCCCCCCCATAACTCTCTTTCTCTTCCATTGTCGGCGCTCATTTCCAACGACTCCTTTGTGTGCAGCCGTCGCGCCGTCTTCTTCTTCTTCGCCGCTATATATGAGGAAAGCTGCTGCTACTTCTGCTGCTGCTGCTGGCACGCGACAGCAAGATCATCTCGCGACTGTTTCTATTGCCCCCTAGAAAACTTATCTTCATCTGCCGCTAGGATCGATGACAATACCGTCGACGATTAAAGCATATATATGTGTATGTGTGTGTGTGTGTGGACGAAGCGAGGAAAGTCATCGAGATTTTTATGGTTTTTAGATTCGGAGAAGGCACCGTAAATTTTATAAGGGGGAGAGTAGAGAGATGATGGACGCCCGCGCGCGTGCGCGCACTGCGCGTTGGGGGAGGTGAAATGATCATCGCGATGATTTTTACCTTTAGAGGGAACGCGATCAAAGGAGCGGGCGGTAGATTATATAGATGGGTAAGGAGAGGACGGAGTGAGTGGGAGACAAAAGAGAAAGAACGACGGGTGCGCGATATGGTGAGTGCGGAGAATCGAGCCCAGTGCGCGTGAAATGATGTAATATAGGGGCCTAGCCGTATATTTTCTCGATACTTTGTATATTGCAGGATGAATGGAATTTGTACGATTAAATCGGTGAAATGCAAGCTTAAACCTGTAAATATACTAAAGTTCTAAGAAAGTTTTTGCTTAAAAATATTCTAGCGCTTAATTCTGTACATTTCTCTTTATCCAACCGTTCTACACTAACCCAATCACTGGTACAAATCGATCAAAATATATTATTCTCAACCCTCGCTCAAAACATAACGTCGGAAAACAAACGTGTAAAATCAGAAACCCGAGTACCATTAGAGAAGAAAAATACTGAAACACACCCACCCGTAGACTAATGCGTTTATCGGCAGCGTAAGACTATACAACTCTATGTCAAACTCCCCCGCGTTGTAGCATCTTTCGGGGTGCGACGTGTATGGTGTGTGTATGCGTGAATCAAGGCATTTGTCCGGCGAGTATGTAGAAGCGATAAATACATTATCACCGCGTGCACCCCACTCGTAATGATCGCGTATGGCGCGCTACTGCACGACTGTGGGAAAAAGCATACGCTGGGCGTAATTTCGTTGACTTTTGTTGAGGAGAATGATAGACCGTAAGTATATAGGTCGATGAGTGGTGAAGGTTTAAATGAGAATTGTTAAATGTAGGTGGTTCCTTGGTGGGTAAGGGGGTGTAATTCTAAGGTTTATAACAGTTGTGTTTTTTTTTTAAACAAATGTTGTATGTAATTAATATAAACAAAGTAACGGTTCATTTACACTTTAGAAAAAAATCATCACTTTTACTGCAGTTCTTTGTATACCGACGATATATATGTAACTTTCGTACCGAGACTAATTCAAGGTGCCGAAAAAGTTATTTCCAGTAACAGCAGAAAAGTTTTCCTCTTCGTAATTTCAGGAAGGTCAAAGGCAATTGGTACGAATTATTGACGCGCCGCGCCTCCTTACAGATACGTCAGCCTTTTCTTTATTTCGTGACGAAGTTTGACGTCGTCAGCCAGTGAATGCTATTGCTGCTCCTGCTGCTAGGGGAAGCCTTTTTTTTTGTCTGGCTTGCCCTTTCATCGTGTAAATAGAGAATATTTAATTCTGACAAATGTGATTACTTCATTTCAAGCGGTAAAACAAATTACTTAGCGAACGCTTTCATGGCTGCAAGCGGTTATACGTGATATACAACAAAGATTAATGCAGTTACAAGGAAAAATGCGGAACGAAATTGTAGTTAAATTTAATTCTTTGGGATGTACCATTATTTGACGACGCTGCTATTACTAATTTAAATATATATTTAAATATGTTTCAGTGATTTTATTCAAACTGCATAATGATATAGTGTAGATAAATTATTTTTTACTCGAAGATGATTATGTTATGTTTACACAATATGCAAATTGGTTAATAATACAGTGCTTAAGAAATAATGATGTATACGATGAAAATTTATATATATCTATATAGCGTCCTGGAATAATGATGTAAGTGAAAAATTTTTGAAAATCGATTTTATGTGATTTTCTGTGCTTTTGAATAATCCCCCATAAATGTATTCAGAACGAAAATGAATGAGGTGCACTCGATTCCTTGAACGAATGCAAGAAAAAAACAGTATAACTGCATTTCCTCGGAATAATTATATCTGCACTGTTTTTATTCAATATTTCGGAAGAACGATAAAATTCAAGACTCGGAAAAGTAATCGCATTGGTATCCCGCAAATGTTTGGAACATTTTTAACGAATTTAGCTTATCAACAATTAAAAGATATAAATAAAAATTTACTGGAAAAACAATATAAGTGACAGTCAATTTTTGAGTTACTATCACAATTGGTTCAATAACTATGGTAAAAAATATGGCACTTAGATATGAAATCTTATACGCAGTGCTGCATTAAATCTCATTTATCTTTATTTTAAACGCCAATGCGAATCTAATTGAACAACTATCGACTAGCGAAAATTCTCTGAAAATCATATAAAATTCAAGTAACTCGTTCGAAGTAAATAACCACTAACCATCACAAAACTCCCTGTTATTCTCACCTTACAATAAAATTTACACCACTTCTCTATACCAAAGATCTCGAAAACTAAGCAAAACTCTCTACCATGATGTAGCCCTCACCGATCCTTCATTTTCTACAAGCCATACCTCTGAGCTTCAAACTTCAGCACTCCACCACCGATGGCAGCACTATCCTAACCACGGAGGGTAAGCTGTACAATCTCCCCTCGAGTATACGCGAGAAGAGGAGGGAGGTTGAGTCCGTGTCGGAGGGGGTGGAGAGTTGCGCGTAGTGCGCGCGCGCGAGTACAAGAGAGAGAGAGAGCAAGAGGGCGTTATATACGCCACCCCTCTATTGATTTTGCAACAAGCGCGCGTTACATAGCGAGGAAATGCGCATTCGGTGCTCGATGACCGGCGCGCGGGATGAGAGAGAGAGCGAGCGACGAGTGGCTCCAAGGATTTTGAGCATGATGGCGCGTGGAGAGTAAGAGAGGATGGTGATTATGATGATGATGGAGTTGGTTGGATGGTGAGGTTGATTAGAATGTGAGGGGTAGTATAGTTATGTAAGAAGAAGTGTAGATCTTAGATTGCGATGGTATTAGTTTAATGTATATTACCCTTTACAGGTGACGATTTTCGAGATAGAATATTGCTTTACGCTACTTTACGATAAGTTGCGATCCTTTCTGTTGTATACATTTATTTTTGAAACCGCGATTGTTAAAATATCAGTAAAACAAACGATACATGCTCGAAATCCACAATAATATTAAAAAAAATTACATTTCCTCACGCAGAACTGAAATTAAAATCGAACAATTGAAATCCGATCCGTAAAAAATTGCCGATCAACAAAGGGACCGCACCTTTATCCATATGATTAAAAATTCCTTTTTCACGCGAACGGCGCCAAAAACATATTACATTTTTCAATCCTTTCCCTGCGGGAGTATTTCCATTGAAATTGAAATTATCGCACCTATATATATATATATATATATATATATATATACGCAATCGCAATTTTCAAAAACAATGTGAGCATATTCCAAAATTCTCATAAAAAAAAAATTCCGTGCCCAATGAAAATGCAATCCATGTTAACAGCTGCAATATGCCGAGGAAAAAAAAATCGTCCAACCTCTCGTCGACGACTCGCAATTCCCGAAATACGCGATTGCTGCATACTGCGTATATTTGCGCGTTACGCATCGTCGACTTTTGCCACGGTCATCTCTCTCTCACTCTCTCTCTCTCTCCAAAATACAATTTTTGCTCCAACAAGCAGTGCACGTGCGCAAAGCTTTTCGGAGAATTTCGGCGTGGCTCTCTCTCTCTCTCTCATTCTCGTGTATGCGCCGTCAAATTGGTATTCCAAATGATGAGTATCACGTAAATGACTGCCCGCCACGGCTGTTGCGCTACTGCTACTGTACGCTGCTCGCATTTGCATCTGCGTCAGCGCGCGCGTGTCGTTGGTTGGCAAATGACGCGCGCGTGACACTCATGCCAATAATAATTTCTGTGGAGAGTGAGAGAGAGAGAGAGAGAGAGAGAGGAATAGAGAGGAGTGGAGGGATTGCGCTGTTTGCCAATGGAAATTAAAACATAATTCCCCGGGCTTGATTGATTTTTCGGTGTTGGAAAAGTGAGACACAGGGTGCGGCCGGTAGTAATTAAAATTTTAATGTAGGAAAAACAGATTTGTTTCGTTTTTTTTTAGTTTGTCAGTGCAAAGCTGTTTTTAGAAGGAGAGATAGCCGAGGTATAATAATGCTATGTAAATAGAGTTGAATGAGCTTTGTAGATCGAGGTAATAGTGAGATTTTTTTTTACAATCTGATGTGGAATATTTGTTAATTAGCATTTTTGGTGATCTGGATTATAGGGTTTCTCAGTATTTTAAAGCAGAAATATGGTATCTGTTGAGAAGATGTTATATACTTAAATCTGTATAGAAATGAAAATTTCACGTTCAATTATATCTTTTTAGATTTGTGTATATAGAACAGCTAGAATTATGACGATAATAATACAGTTGTGCGATGTTTACACAGCCATCCTAAAATTGAAATGTGTGTCAGGGTGAAAACTATTTTTACTGAAAAGCCAATAATTAACGTAGCAGTTTAATAGTCTTTGCATAAATATATAATTACCAAGCATTACTTATAATATATACAACAAAAACCATATTTTTATCCTCCTCCTCAAAACCTTACATAGATTTCCTGCCAATTTCCAACTCACATTTAAACTCAACTTTACACGATATATCCCAGTTTCAAATACCTTAAAAACCATTCTGTCCGCAACCTATAAAATATTCCTCCAAATCAAGCAAGCAACCGAGTACAAGTCCCCCTAAAACCCCATAGACCAATCCACTCTCTATCTGTCTCCCTCCTCGCGTTCTTCCTCTCAGTCTCTCTCTCTCTCTCTCTTTCTCTCTCTCTCTCTCTCTCACCCGGGCACCCTATATATACGACCGGCGTTCCGCAAAGTCTGCCCACACACGTACATCTCTCACTCTCCACGGCAGCGGCAGCCAAGCAACCCCGCGTAGAAGCCGCTGCAGCAGCAGCCACTCGGTGGTCCCCAACTAGTTCAAGTGCCTCTACCCGTGGTGCTAGTACATACATATACGTGAGCTCACGTACAAACCACCACTACTACCACGTCCGAAGAAGTACTTGAGAGCATTTGCGGTGGATTTGGCGGTATATACTCGCTGCTGCTGCTGCGCCACTTTGCTCTTGGTGCTCCTCGCGCGCGCGCAAGCGTAGGGGCGCTTGTTCTCGAGAGGCCCCATATGATACCCTGGCGATAATCCCCTCCCCCTAGCACGCACATGAGAGAGAGAGAGAGACAGAGAGAGGGTGTGTATATATGTATATGGCGAGAGCGCCTGGACGAGGGATAGCGAGTATATAGAGGAGGAGAAGGGGGAGGTAAGGGTCGAGCTTATGCCGTATACTGCGCGGTGAGGCTTGAGCGAGAGAGAGAGAGAGCGGGATTTACATGTGCCCCCGCGTGTATATGTGTATGGGTGTGGAGTGAAATTTTGTTGTTGTTAAAGGTATACATAGGCAGAAAGAGAGATGGAGATTGATAAGGGTGTGAGGATGTTGAAGAACGATTGGGGTTGGAATTGTTAGTTAGTGTTGAATGGATTTTTTTTAAGTTCGAGATAAGAGTTGATGGTGATTTGATAAAAATAAGAATTGTAAAATGTTAGAATATAAAAGTAACAGGCTGGATAGGATGTATTGTACGAAGAAAACTTTTCTCGATGCTGGTACTTTTCATTTCGTGTATAATATTAGGCGAGGTTAATTCTATATACTGTTGCTGTATGCAATATACCGATGAATATAAAAAATCCTGAAATTTCTGCAAATGGTATTGATATATATGATAGTGTTGTAAAATCGAGTTTTGTTTTTTTTTCTAAACATAAACTCATTGTCTTTACAAACCGTCTTGCAGACTATAAGCTAATTATTCGGATGAATATAGTAATAAACTATAATTATCAACAAAACGAACGAAACATGTATATTAAAAATAATTACGTTTTATATTTTCATGCGACAATTTTTTTTTCCTTTATCAGAATTCCCAACGAAATGAAATTTTTCTAATATTTATAATATATATTTTAGAACTACGAGCCCTGCACATAGCAACCGGAGAGCGTCGCAAAAAAGCTGCGCCAAGAAGAGCCTCGAGTAAAAATAATATACAACGCGGCAGACAGAACGATGCAGCAGGAGCATTAGAAAGAGAACGAAAAAGAGAGAGAGAGAGAGAGCACTCATACGCGCACACACACCCTCTCTCTCTCTACTCGAGTGGATCGCCGCTGCGGTTGATTTTCCTTCCCCGTGGTTTAGCAGATTTTTTCGCTCTCTCTCTCTCTCTCTTTCTCTCCCTGTTCCACCCTCTGTCTGTCTGTCGGTTTTTTGCGCGCCGCGACTTACGACCCTCGAGAGCCTAACATCGCGCGTGGAGCCTATGAGAGAGAAAAAGAGAGAGAGAGTAAGTAAGAGAGATGAGCGCACGGGCGATAGGAATCGAAAATCACGCAGCCAAGCGCGTACGCTGGCGTTATACACACGCGCGATTTTTTTAACGAGGGAGACGACTGACGAGATCGCGTTCGTGCAATCTCTGTTATTTCTGTGCCTTTTTTTATTATTATTATTCGACTTTTTTAATGAAGTTCCACGGTAGAGTAGATTCGTCTAAATTATATCGCGAGGTGATCGTCAACTAAGAGGGTGGATATGGATGTTTTTTTTTTTCGATGAGTTGGAAAAAATTGTTGCTGTAGTAGCATAGATGCAAACATGTTTGTTTCACTGTAAAATGGGTTTCTTTGAGTTTTATTACACAAATATGTCACAGGAGACTGCTTTTGTCTGCTTTTTTAGGGACGTTTGCCAAAATTTGTCCCAGCGAAGAATAAAAAATAACTGCAGTCTAAATTATGACCTGCAATTAATGTTAAGATGCGAAACTGTAGAATCAAACACTACAATAAACATTTGTTTAGATGTATATATAACGAAAAATTTCAATTATATAAATTGTGTATTAAAAATTTCCAATCACGAGTTATAAATTAACTAATCTAAACGCTTGTCTATAACTGTACACACCCCAATCGACTGTTTTGGTATGAACAAATGAAATTTTTATTTATAATTAGACCAATTCGTTGACAGTTAAGTTTGTGTATTTACTCAAACGATTCGTGACTTTATACTTAACGAATTTCTCTAACTATATTTTCTTTTCTCTATGCAGTATCTAAAATCGTATAAAATACCACATAATAACATATTCTCTCAAAATATATTACACTATACAACGATGCTGCTTTGAAAATAATTAAAACCTTCCCGCATCACCATATAATTAATGAAAAATCCAGTCGCACCACTACACCTCTCTGCCAGCCCGAGTCCTGCGCATCACAACCCCGCGCGCGTCAACAGATAAGACCACGAGAGAGAACACGTGAACTGTTCTCTCTCTCTCTCCCGTATGCGACGCGAATCCGCGATAATGACGCGCGGCGGCCTCGCATTGTTTGTCGCTCGCCGAGAGTATAGTATAGTTGCAGACAGACTCTCGCTTGCTCTCTCTCTCTCTCTCTCTCTCTCTCTCTCGTTCTCGCTCCATAAAATATTCGCATCGACATCTGTTCCGCGCCTACGGCGCGAGTCCGTTAAGCCGGCTCCAGCGCAAGTCATGCGTGCGCGGACTAAGAGAGCGTAAGAGAGAGAGAGAGAGAGAGAGATCCTGAAGAGCCTTGTTTCGTGGGATTGAGAGAGAGGAGAGAGAGAGAAAGAGATGAGAGGATATTGCGAGAGGAGTGGGGGGGGGAGAAGATATAGAGCTTACGTGGTATCGGTGCGGGTCCTGTGATTTTCTGATCTACGGCTTTTGGGCTTTATTTTCTGGTTGTGTCGGCGGTAGTGAGGTGGTCTGGAAAATTGGAAAATAGTTTGCATAGTGCTTAAGGAGTTGTGTCGTAGAAACAATATAGATTTTCCTCAATTCCCGAAAATAGAAAATAGATTAATTCAATTCAAACACAATAATCATTAATATAGAATTGAACTAATTTAGATCACAGGACTGATATAAAAATCAAAAGTATCATTTTCTTGCATCCTATCGATTTCAATCGTTATATTACACCAATCCCCATACGTCGTTTCGCGACAAAATACTCACACGCAGCAGAATCTCGAAGCTCCTGTGCGACTTACCATATTAAATATCTAGACATACGCACATACGACCACGAGACATCCCGAAAAATCCTCGACTTCATATATGCGTATATACGTGTCCACGTCCACCCTCGGCGCAATATAACGCCCCCGCGCGAGCGCGCACACGTGAAATTGAAGGTCGCGACGACGACGAAACGCCCTGCGTTCGCTCGCTCATAACATGTAAAACACCAGGATTACGGGGATAATAACGCGTCGTCGTGTGTGTGTGCAATGCTGCTGCTGCTACTACGCGAACAAACGAGACGCGCCCGATATATATGAATAATAATGACGAAAAGAGAGCTACTGCTACTGCTACCCCCTTCGCGTGTGATTTCGCGGACACAGAGGGGACGAGAGAGGGAGAGAGAGACCCCCGCTGCTTTAATATCGCTTTATTAAGCCACTTCGGCGCGGAAAATTCAACGGAGCGAAGGCGCGCGTATACGTGTGTGTGTATGTCGGCCCAGGTGCTGCTACTGCTGTCGTTGCAAAACGCTAGAGCGCTGAATCTGGAGGAAGTGATGTGTATGGGAGGAGAGAGAGAGAGAGCTTTTAGCGCGTTTTATTGGGTTCGACGGGTCGACGGATGGAATTAATAAGAATGAGATGGTTGGGTAGGTTTGTTCGATTTTACGTGATTGTGTATTATTATTTGTGAAATGAGTTGTTGGCGGTTTGTTTTTGTATTACGTAGATGGCGATATATGTGAGGGCCAGACATTTGGTTTTGTATGAACTGATACTAAAAAGGGATATTAATCACAGTTTTCGTACAGAATACTAAAAATATATAAAATTTGTTATTACTTTTATTAATACAGATAAAATTGGAAATAAAGTTGCATTCTTTCTGCAATCTCGATTTTACATAACAATATAATATATCATGTGAAAATATGTTTTTAATTTCTTAATATTATCTTAATATTTTTTTATTAAGTTACTATTAACAGTTTGACTTTGAAATAGAAATTTTCTAATAATTTGATATTTTGATTTGAGAAAACCGGAAACATCGATACAATCGTTGAGTTCTTGAAATTCAAAAACCTTCCTCGTATATGAGCCATTCTAAGGAAAAACATACACTTTACAGTCCAAAAATGTGGAGATCCGTCATTTTTCAGAGCACACTTACCAAACAAGTTTTTCTTTAGGACATTACAAATGAAATGGAAAAGGTTGCCAAGTCGGAACCATGTGCCAATAATTTGTTACGGTCTAATTACTGATAATGAAAAAATGACTAAAAATAGCTCTAGTTTGATCCAAAATAATTCGATTAATAACAACTCAATATAAAATTCGGAAAAAAGAAATAGAAACTAAAGAACAAGAGTTTTCCAAATCTTTCTTCAGAATTAGATAATGTTGATTCCTTCTAAAGTTACGTGAGTTTGAAGTTGGGCTTGAAACTAACAAAAATGATAGCAAATTCACGAAATACTGTAATCATGTACGAACTCGATTGTCTTTTCCAAATTCTCCCTTTGCTACCATTTTTCGTCAGTTTCAAGCCCAACTTCAAACTCACGTAACTTTACAAAGAATCAAGATTTTCTAATTCTGAAGAAAGATTTGGAAAGCTCTTGTTCTTTAGTTTCTTTTTCCTTTTTCCCGAATTTTATATTGAGTTATTAATGGAATTATTTTGGATCAAACTAGAGCTATTTTTAGTCATTTTTTTCATTATCAGTAATTAGCCCGTAACTAATTGTTGGTACATGTCTCCGACTTGACACCCTTTTCCATTTCATTTGGAAGTGAGTAAGCTAATAAGTAACATCGTTGAAGCATTCATTTTCCATAAATGTAAATTATTATATGAATCATTATAGTATCCGATATTTCTAAGCTACAACTTAAGTTAATTTTATTCTTTCAATTTTATTCTTTCAATCTAAACAAAAATAGAAAACAGCAAATATACATTGATTTATATTTCTTGACCTTGACTGTCAATAATGCACATTACAAGCAACATAAGCGTTATTTTACTAATCTCTTAGCACAACAAATAAATTAAATATGTTCGGCTTTCCGAAAATGAGTAATCTAGTCCTCGAAAGTTGAGAGCAACAACCTTTCGATGTCATCCGAACCGTTTACCTCCTCGCAGACATACAGCAAACTCACGTGCGACGACTGGCATGCCTCGTGTGCGCATGATTTTACATAAATTTTCCATAAGAGCACTTCGGTCTCTCACGACGCAAACAACAATGTAATCCTCTCGTAATAACAGACGCCGGCGTAGCTTCTCCGGAGAATTTTCGCTTCGCCCTTTCTCTCTCTCTCTCTTTCTCTCTATCTCTCTCGAGGGCACTCCACTCGCTCAGCAGCTAAAGTTGTATGACCCGTAAGATCTTAGCCAAAAGTTTAAGAAACCTAATATACAGCTAATTAACGTATTTACGAAAATATTCTTTACAAACAAGTAATATTTATATTGATATTTTGTTAAAATGACTGTTGTATGAGGTTTCAAGAGCTACAGAAAAATTTTTATACATAATTTCTGATATGTAAATTTTTACTTTTAATGCTTTTTAGAAAGACTATACTTGGATTGCAACTCTCAATAAAAAAAAATGAAAGTTTCAAAATCTTTAAATACTAACAAAATCTAGTGATCATTGTTTGAAAATCCTAACAAAATAATTCTACATGTATAAAATGCATTTATGAATGTCATTTGTTTATTAATTAAATAAAATAGTTCTTATAAAGAAGTCGTTTGATCGTGGCAACGTCGCATTTTTCTTTTATATCACAAAGCATATCCTCGAATTCATGATTTTTATTATTCTAATGTGTTTTTAAGGTTTATATCAATATTTCTGCAAAGTTTTGAAATCATACCATATTTTCATCTACATTGTGTTCGTAAGTAAAGTTGAAAACATAGAGAAATTTAATGAATCCCCATAAGAGTCCATGTTAAATAATAATTGCAATAACTTTTGAACAAGCCTCGCAATCTTATTGAAATTCGGCAGGATGCTTTATTAATACAATATTTACTACTTGACAAAATTTCAATAATTTGTCATATTTGTTACCTATGGGGTCATAGATCCTTAGCTATACTTGTACATCGCAGCGTATCATTAATGACTCGTGTACAAGTGACTGCTTATTAAAATTTCTAATTTTTTACTAGAGAACTGTTTTGAAATTTTTAAATATAATTTGTAGAATAAAGTGTAAATATAGTTTGATTAATGTTATAGTGTTGGTTACTTACGCTCTGTCTTAACATAAACATTTGTTGAGTACGGTATAGAAAATGAACAGATCGATAATCGTTCCGTGGTATCATCTGTAACAGAAAAAACATAGCTTTTTTAACTTTTGTTTTCTTTTTTCAATCTTTAGGTGGTTTCCTGATTCAATCGGGTTTGTATAAGTCAGGCTGTTCTTTTAGGCCAGTTAATAGAGCTAAAAATCATGTGATTCGGGACAAAAATACTACCTGAAAGCCGCTTACATATTCAAAGAAAAAGTATTTCGTATATCAAGTTGACATAGTTTTGGACAAAATCCGTTAATTAGAAAATTTTTTATTAACAAATTAACGCAAAAAATTGTATTTTTTTTACATTGTTGCTTCTACAATAAAAACTAACTAAGCGATCCGGCTGCTATAAAGACAAAAGTTGTAGAAAATGAAAATTCGAAGAAAATGCGATTTTGGGCAAGTCGATCGGATAATTAGTTGCGGGAAAAAAATCGGAAAATGTGAAAAAATTCATAAATGATTGTTAATGAAGATATGTGAGATTTTGTTTTCAAGGCTCATTTCTCAAGATATGAAATTTTGAACTTTGGCGTCAGTTTTTTTTAGACAACTTGATGGATTTTCATGGGTAAAGTGCAATTTACTTGTAATCCATCCAACTATGGTACGAAGCTCTGGATTTTCAAAATATTTTGATTAAATATTTTTTTTATGCAAAAAACCATGTATATTATCAAAATTAACGTTTTTTTTCTGTCTATCTACAATTCCAGATTAGTTAGAGGCGCGATTCTTAATCATACTCTCGTTTATAAACTTTTGAAATAAAAATTAATTTGAAGAGTATTGAAATCACTTTAATTTTCGATATCCATAAAATTTTAACTTTAATGTTCCTACTCACATCAACGCATAAGTGTTTTATACATTCAACATGAATCTAGCGTATTTAAGCCGATTTTCTCAACCCTATCGACCGCCACACCACGGCCCCATCATCCTCAACCAAACCGGGCAAGGCACAAAATGAAACAGCATCCAACTAAGCAGCTCTATACACGCACAATAGATCAGGCGAAAAGGAAAAATCCAGACCCGAATGATCGCGTGTGACGGGCGCGTGTTTTGACGTGGCGCCCCGCCCACGCACGTTCGCACGCAATATTCCACACATCCCCTATATATGTATAGTGCTTGCGTGCGCACACGAGAACTCGCTATTAAGTGTATTAGCGTCCGTTTAATGCGTCTTCGACCAACGGGGGAGCAGGAGGGATCCAATTTCGCTGGACGGCACGTGCGCGGAGATTCTCTCCCCCGTGGCTACTTTGAATTTCGCGCGCGCGCGGTGCCGCGTGGCACGTGATTATTGCTGTTTACGCCACGAGGGGGCGGCCCCGCGGTGATTGGATAATTGATCGATGATTGGGCTGGGAAGGTGAGGGTATATATAGGGTTGTCGAGTTTCCAGAGTAATTGGGTTTGAGGTTTTTTATTGTTGATAGGACGGTATAGAGTAAGAGTGAAGCGTAGTGATTACTAATTGGTGACAGTTGACAGTGTCGTAAATTTAACATTTATTCAGTTAATAATATATAATATATTCAGCTACTTGGTTAGCATGGCTTTATACCTTTATCATAGAAGGTCACCCTAGCTAATTTAGCCACTTTGACTAAAAAAATTAGCAGTACGTTTCTACAAGCATATTTTGTAAAAGATAGACAAAGTTTTACAATCGTGATCTTTTTCAAAAGAATTGAGATGAAAGTGATTAACTTTACAGGAGATAACTACGTAAAATGAACATATTTGAGTACACTGGTGAGGGCCTATAATGACTAGGTTCCAAGCATATTTTTTCATTTTTCTTTAAAGTTTAGGTGGCAATAATTTATAAATGTGTTCTAAACTACACTATTTTCAGACTAGAATAAGCTAATTAAAACCAGTATGCTGAGACTTGAATGAATAAAAACAAACCAGCTTAACAATTGTGTATTTAACACAATTTTCAAAGTCAATATCGAAATTAACATTTTCACATAGAAGATGTTGTCGGGAAACATTATTCAACGATATAGACTTTTCCTTAAGAAAATTTTGAATCGATAACGAAAATCTTTGGAATAAAAGATGTTGAAAAGCATATTTTAAGGCGACCTTAAGTACGAAACAAAAACGCGACCATTGAGCTTGGGTTACAAAAAATGACTTATTGTAATAATAAATTCGAAACAAAAGTAATCAATATATTAGTTACGGAAAGCTATGTGCCAATGTATTTATAGCAGTGCATTTTCTTGTATAGAGATGTGCATGCAATACTTCAAAAATTTGAATTTGCTTAATATTATTGCTTTTGCAAGTCGATTATGTTCCTAGTTTTATGAATCTTTTTACATTTATAGCTAGACGTATCCAATTTTGCATTCTAATGGTATTATATAAAGACGCTTCTCTACTTTAATGATTTTCAGTTTAAGCCAAAGTCCCCGAAAATTTCAGTTCACTTTGTTTCTAAAATGGAAGTAGCTAACAGTAGTACATTAACTGTAAACAAAAACGTATGAAGCAGTTGAAGAGAGTGTGAAAGATACGACAAATCTGCCTATCTGTAGAATTAATAAAAGTTCTATTTATTTTTCCAGGCAATTAGGCAAACTAGTAAAGATATTAATAGCATAAAAATGAAATATAACAATCTTGGCACTGATCCCAACTACCATCCTAAATGGAAAATACAAAATATATTAATAATGATACCACTTCATTTAGGGATGATCTACGGATTGTATTTGACTGTCACTTTAAAACCAAAGATATTTACGTTGATATGGGGTAAATAGTATCCAAAATAAAATTAATAAAACTAAAATTTATTACTTTAATATATTAATTACGTTTTTAAGCGTGTTTTATCGGATTAGCATCTACAGAAGGAATTATTCTGGGTACTCATCGTGGATTTAGTCATAAAGCTTTTAAATTAACAACAGCTGACCAAATTCTATTACTTGTCTTACAAACCATGTCTGGACAGGTCAGTAAAATAAAAAGCTGTTACTGAAACATTACCACTAAGTTTGCTCAAATTATGGCATTCATTTCTTTTTTTAATATTTTTTAATAATTATTAACGGTGTTATCCCCAATGGACTCTCTGAATATTGGCAATAAAACTTTTTATGGCCAAGTCTCTGTCAAATCGAGAGGTCAAAAAATAGATTTTCTTGAAACTCTCAAAAAAGTTCTGCTGCCCATTCTGGATATCCCTGAATTCTTTTAGATTTTTTTGACCCTTAATTTTGGAGATATAAGAGGTCTAAAACTGAATGTTGATGATTTTTTGCATTTTTGGCTGATTTTCATTAATTTATAACTCCTCAGGGAAGCATTTTATGCAATAAACACAAGAATAGTTTTTTTTGTAGAATCGTCTCAGCTTTTCAATAAAAATACTGTTAGCGTCGTACGTTTATACTTTCCCTTACCTATATGCAAATGAAAAATGTAAATTAAAGAAATTAAAAGTCCGATGAGGACTTTCTCTACCAAAAAATTCATGGAGATACCTTTTGATTCTCCAAAAATGTCCGTATGAATCCTGTAATGATTAACGATCGTTTTTAGATCTAAAAAAATTCATACGTGTCATAATTTTTTTAAAAATCCGTACACAGGTCTGAAAAAAATATAGTTAAATTCTACGAAAAATTATAAGAAAAAAAGTCTATGTAACATGAGAAAAAAATCCTTTAATATTGATAAAATTTCATCATAAAATTCGGAATTTTGATTAATTTTTAGCTCAAAAACGAAGCAAAATTTCGAAATATCTTACATAGACTTTTTTCTTATATCCTTCTAGGAATAATTATTCCTAGAATTTAATTTAATTTTTTTCAGACCTCTGAAGACTTTTAAAAAAATTATGACACGAAAGAATTTTTTTAGATCTAAAAACGATCGTTAATTATTACAAGATTCATACGAACACTTTTGGACAATCAAAAGGTATCTCCATGAATTTTTTAGTAGAGAAAGTCCTGATCGGACTTTTAATTTCTTTAATTTATATTTTTCATTTGCATATAGGTAAGGGAAAGTATAAACGTACGGCACTAACAATATTTCTACAAAAAAAAACTATTTTTGTTTTTATCGCTAAAAATGCTTCCCTAAGGAGTTATAAATTAATGAAAATCGGTCAAAAATGCAAAAAATCATCAAAATGCAGTTTTTGATCTTCATGTCTCAAAAACTATGAATCCAAAAACTCTAAAAAAATTCAGGGATACCCAGAATGAGTAGCAAAACATTTTCTGAGAGTTTCAAGAAAATCTATTTTTTGACCTCTCGATTTGACAGACTTGGCCATATATATATGGGACGTTTCAATACTTTTTTTAAAAAGTGTGCGCGGGGAGGTCACAGGTTTTGCTGATTTTTAAATATATTAATGTACTAGTAAAAAAATAAAATCTGTAAAATTTCATGTTATTTAAAAGTCATTTGTAGTATTTTATAAATGGTATTCTAGGGACCTGCCTATGCTTGGGCAAGAGATCATAGGTTACACCACAAATATGAAAGTACTGATGCAGATCCTTATAATGTAACAAGAGGTTTGTTCTTTTCACATATAGGATGGCTAATGAGCTATAAACATCCTTTAGTCATCAAAAAAAGGAATGCACATTACCAGGGTGAACGACCTTACGACAGGTAAAAGAAATATAAATTGCATTCAACTAGTCAATTTAAGTAAAATATTTCCGTATTTATTGTTCACAGGAGATTCACGGCACGCGAATTCCATTTTCCTTACTTTACTATAATGGAAGAACAATCGCACAATTATCATCACGCCTTTCCATACGATCACGCTTTTAATGAATTTGGACTGCAAGGCTTTGGAATACTAATATTTTTCTTGCGTTTTCTCCAGAGCATAGGATGGGTGTATGACATGAAAGTAGTATCGGAAAGTGTGATTTCCAAACACAGTATGAAGTACGGGGATAGATCATTTATCTTGAGTGAATCTGATATAAAAGCAAAGCGGGTTATTCCTAAAAATAATAGTTGGTAAACGAGTGCCAATGACAGGCTAATAATCTCAAAATATTCTTCCATCCAAATATGAAAAGTGAGTCATAATTTAAATCAAATCGATCTTTGACAAAGAGTGATGAGAAGAAAAATAATTTTTAACCTTTCATCAGATAATACGTTTGAAAGTTATATCAATCAATAATTCATGAGACTCGTGATTGTTAATCAGTTTAGATATAACGTGACTTTATACTTAAATTCAGCATTCCAAATTTCATTAAAAATGCTATTAATTATTATTATTTTTTATGTACATATTTCACGTTTGGCGTGGAAGAAAATCATTTTCAGTCAACTGAATTTATTATAAATCTATATTAAAAATTAAAAATTAATTTAATAAAAATGTATATATATATATAGTATGTAATGCATAGATAAGTAACTTCTGCTAGAAATGAAAAGAACATCGCACAGTTCGCGCGAAAAATGAATACATAAGTGAAAAGTCGTGCTCTTAGATGAAAAATTAAAATTATCTATTTGAATACTTAAGTGAATATTCACCAATTCAATGAATTATTTGACTTCTATACCAGTGAATATATTTTCACTTATCCATTTACATAGGTCACACTCATCTTGAACAAAAAAATTAAATCACCTATATAAAAACCACGTAACCCTGGCAGTTTGTGCTTGCGAGTAAGAAGCAGAGCAGTGGCGAGAGAAGAACAGAGCGAAAGCGAGAGATCGAGAAGCGCACATACGAGACTCGCATCAACGAGCGAACTCGATACACGCTACGCGCGTGTACGAGGGCGGAGAGAGAGAGAAATTCGCTATTGTTCGTGTCGATGCGCTGTCAATTATCGTGAGGGGCCAGGACCCGTAAACAAAAGAAGAGCCGGCAGAGAGAGCGAGAGAGAGGCAACGTCGACAATCGAGCTTTCGCAGAGTGCACGCGTTTCCGCGTAATTCGGATAGCGCGCCTGCATGACACATTCGTCTCGGAGATTGTTAACTTTGATGGAAGCTGACTTTTGTAACTCTCACGTGGATGGAGTTCGACGAGTACAGTCGGAGAGATGAACAGGTGTTTTAAAGGTATTGTTGGGTTGTAACACGAGGAGTATGATGGTTTAGTTTTATCATGTTTTTGTACTGTAATTACCTCGATAGCTATGTAGGTATTTATCGATATCGAAATTTTGTCTACATTTCTTAATGATATTTATAATAAAACACAATTTAACTGTAATAAAATTAATGATAGAAAAAGAATATTATACGATGTCAATCAAAAACTTATATTAATTTTGACATAAGTCCATGTGATACCGAAAAATAACCTAATTTAATTATTTAATTTAATAAAATTTGAACATTTATTTGAAAAACGAAGTCTGGTAGACGCTCCGTATATTTAAATACTACACTCAGAAATTTTTTTTACTGATTTTATTAACAATTCCATGAAATATGCTCTTTTGATATAGATGACAATTCTAGGAATAGATTCCTACTTACTGACATCGCGGTTTTTATTGAACTAAATAATTTTTAACTATTTTTTTTTCAAAAAAGAATACTGTCAGGCGCTCCGTATATATAAATACTATACTCAAAAAAATTTGGAGTAAATTCATTAATATTTGCAATAGATATTCACATTCTAAAATTATGTCGGTATGTCACATCACCATAAGACTAATAATTTTTTATATAATTTATATATGATTTCTTTAAATTTGTAATTTTTAACAGTAACTGAAAAATTTAAACGATATCAATACTTCAAAGAATAAAACAGTACACCATGTATAAACAGTCTTGGAACACTCATCAAACACGTAGATATACATCCTACCGAACCGAATCGACCAGCCAGAAAAAAGTTACAAACACGTGGAGGCAAAACGGAAGGAAAAATTTGTCCCTTTAACGAACTTTTTCTCCTCCTCTCTCTCTTATACGCATTCGTGCGCGATATCTTCCTCTCTCTCTCTTTCTCTCTCTCTATCTCTCTCTCCAGGCAGGATGTCAGGTCAATTAATAGAAGCTATTTATAAGGACAAACTGGGGAATCTGGGAATCCGCTATTGCGCCGGGGGGCAATAAATCTCAAGTCTCGTGAGCGTTCGTTCGTTCGTTCGCTCGCTCGCGCGAACCCCTCGCTCTCTTGTAAGCTGCCTTGTATTGTAGCTATTACCGAGCCATGCATCACTGCGTAACAACGCGCGAGATATAGCTCTCTCTCTCTCTCTCTTTCACGCGCAACCATATATATGTATATATATATATACACACACATTGCGAAATCTGTTACGGCGATCCATTACAGAAAAAAAGGAAAGGCTGGAGCGAAATTTATTTCTCCGCATGCGACAGAGAGAGGCTACCAGTTTCGATTCGCACATTACACCGTGCTCGGACTCATTACTCCTCCTGATGCATACATAGCTTGCCGCGTGGTGAACAGCAGCAGTAGCGACAACAGGAGCCTCTGCATGGCAGCTTTTTGGTGTTCGCTTTCTTTTTTCTCGGCGGTCCGCGATAAATGGCGGCACGTGTGCGGTCTTTATCGGGTGCTGGCTGATAAATTTGCATGACGATTCGATCGGAGCTCGTGGAAATAATTGTACCCTGTATAAAAAGTTATTATATGTAGTTAAAAGTCGAAGGATTTATTTGAGCTAATTTGTGATATTTTGTTATAAAACATTTACGTTACGAAAAACAAGTTGTATGTTAAAATTACCTATTACCGACTCTTATATATTATCAACATCAGACCTTCTCTAAACCTCATCGCCCTAACCAAGCGAAAATACTCGAAACCATCATTACTATATGCACCGCCCCTTCACAATTCATTACATAATGTATATACCTGTACGTATTTTCATTTCACCGCGGCAGCTCTCGACCATTTGTACAAAAATACCCCAAATAAACCACCCACGCGCACGCACGCACGCACGCACATCCACGCGAACGCTATATATCCTCGGAACCAGAGCAGCTCGCAGCTGATACGCGGAGCAACGTATTGCGCCTCTCTCTCTCTTTCTGGACCACCCAGGTGTCAGTTGTTCCTCGTTCTCCCATCTCTCTCTCTCTCTCTCTCTTCCTCTCTATCTCTCCCTCGTGCTCGCTACGCATTATATCCTCACACATATATATGTGTATGTGTATATGTATGTGTATGTGTGTGTGTGTGTGTGTGTGTGTGTGTGTGTGTGTGTGTGTGGAAAAACGCGCAAGCTCGCCTATACAGCTCGTTAACGGCGATGAAAAACGAGCGAGAGAGAGAGAGAGGCTGAACTCGATGCAGTATATATGTATGTGCGAAGGCTAAAAGGGGGAAGGCCTGGCGGATGCGTATGAAAATTTTTATTGATTTCCAATGGCGAAATGGCCGGTTCGGCTATCGCGCTACTGCCGCCGCCGGGCCGCACAGCCGCGCAGGACAGCCTGCTTTCCACGCGATAGTCGATTTAGCCCCTCTTGCTTTATATATGTATATATACGTATACGCGCGCATACTGACGAGTTTTTAGGGCTTTTTTTAAATCGCGTGAATTTTCACGTTTAATTATTCGGACGTATATGTATATGTGTGTGCGTGGCAGAAGGGATATATTTTTCGCGATTAATTTATGAATAATCGATCGGAGGTCATGAGATTACTTTATTGTAGATTGCGAGCTGATTTTATATGAGAGACGAATGGTATAAAAAAAAGGATGATATTGGTGTGTGATATTGAGTTAATAATAAAAAATTTCGAATTTATTATAATGTTGCATGTAATAACAAAAAATGTTAAAAATAACTTAGATTTACTACAAAAGATCCAAAACAGAATGTTAACAATTGTAAACAAAAATAGTTAAATTCAAAATAATCATTTGACTTTAAAGCAAATTTTTGCATATGAATGTATGTCTTGTTATTACAATGAACTAAAGAAGCTATACATTACATCGATCGGCAAACTAGACGTACGCTTATTATACCACCTAAGTGTTCGAAAACTGTGAGTGATAAAAATAGCTATGTAAAAGCTATAAAAGTATATAACT
>JAWWEQ010000055.1:27857186-27876023 GCA_035583055.1 Torymus tubicola
CACACATTATCTCGCATGCCAGTCGGCAATTGATCAGCCAGCATCCAGTAGAAACTCGTTCATTCCGCGTATATATACATATACATATATATTACTCGACAAAGTGTGATGCGTTCCATACACACCCACGATATCCATACACATTATACTTTTCTCGCCCTCTCAATTCGATTAAATAAAAATAACGAGGCATAGCGACTACCGCTGCTATGAGATTTCGGCTTACCGAAAATATATATATATCCCTTCGCGAGAGACTCAATTCCTGAAAAAAATTATATTCTTCGCGCGTTAGATATATATATATATATAATGAAGAGGGTGTCGTGGGTCCTTTTCATATTGTTTCACGCGCACGTCTCGAGTGCGAAATTGGGGCGTGTAGTGAGAGCTTATTATCACGATATGTTTTTTTCCCCTTTCTTTTTTGTATTTCCTTTGTGATGCGATACCTATACGCGTCACGAGTGTTGGCTCGGAAACACGATGAGGAGAGGAAGAGAAAGAGAGAGAGACGCGTGAATCGGTACAAGAGAGGTGCTCGATTGTCTCTGACGTGTCAGACGATATCATGATGACGATGATGCAGTATATATATGTGTATGTATACGTATGTGACGAAGACACGCGAGAGTGGCTTATCCTGCACTTTGTTAGCGACACTTGATTTATTTCGTTTAAATGTGTGTATACCGATGGCTATGGCAATTCACGCACGGCTGTTGCTGCGGTTGTTGACGTTGTTGCTCAATTTCCGTATCGAAGGAGTTACCGTTGTGATGAGATTTTTTTTATTGGCGTTTATAAGTATTTTCTTTGATGGATTTATATAAATTAAAGATTTTATTGACCCAATCCTAATAAAATATAATTGCTTGCGTTCGAACTTTATCAGATCAATTTATATAGCAAATGCAATCATTTGTAAAAAATGTGTGCCAGAGTGAAATTGATAATAGTTTTATTAATTTCGTTACTTGTCAGTGAAACATGTTTCTGGATATCGAAAAGTAGTTGAGATGTATGAACGTCGAAATGATGAAAAATTAAGAGAAAAAACTAAAATTGGTTATTTATGTAATAATAATATAGAATAAATATTAAATAATTCGTTATAAAAACAACTTATTTTATCATATAAAAGATTTTATTTCGAAAATTGATGGTAATAATCATACCAAAGGGAGTATTTTTCAGCATTATCATCGTTGTGGAAGACCCGTAATGTATTATACATTTAAAAAAAAAAAGATAATTATATAAAATTATGAGGATTTTTTGTAATATGAAGAATATAAATATTACCGAGAAATATTACAGTACGTTTATTTTTATCCTTATATAAGGTATACTAATTCTTTTCATTTAGTCCAACAATCAAAGAAAAAAAGAATTTAGAAAATCCTATAAAGTCTGAAACAATTTCACGGATTGAAGTATCGAAAAACTTTGCACAGCGTACTAACAAGAAATCCATGAATCGCAATAGTAATTCCAAAACGCATATTACAGAAAGTTCACAGAAAACGAGAAAGAAAGCGAAAGAGGAGGAATGATAAGCAACAACGACGATCTCATGCCCCTCACTCTCAGCGAAGGCAGGAGCAGCAGTAGCAGCAGCAGCTAGCCGGGCGCTATAGTAACAACACGGGGAAACATAGGGAAATCAATATGGCTTCCGTTGGTCTCTCTCTCTCTCTCTCTGTCTCTCTCTCACTCTCTCTCGCTCTCAACCCTCAGCCACGCGAGCAACGGCAGCAGCAGCCCCGAGGCATCATCTCTCTCTCTCTCTATCTCTCTCCACACGTCGGCTACCCTGTCTCTGTCTCTCTCTGCCTCTCTACAGCTCGCTCGTTCCCTCGCGGATGGGTGAACCCATTATGAGGGGGTGTTACTCCGGGCCAATCCCCGAGCCACCGGCCGGGAGAGCGAGCGAGAGGAAGCGAGGGTGGAAGGGCGCATGTGCGTTGCTAGGGTTCTCTCTCTCTCTCACTCGTCGCTGCCGTCGCGGCTAGAGGCGGATACTCTGTCCCTGATGCCTTTCGCGACAGTTGAACAGAGTAGAGAGATTGAAGAAGAAGAAAGTTGAGAAGAAAAAGAGAGGACAGATAAATTTCCAAGAAAATGATAATGACGAGTGTCGCTTGTACAGGAGGAGTGATGCGCGCGTTTAAAAAGGTTGCGGGCACGCGCGTCTGTGTAACTATTGGGCTAGACTTGGGTGTAATGATAATACAATGGAATTGGAGTTTTGCACATTGGGCTGTGTTTTTGGTCGTTAAAAATGCGCTCTCTGGTAGAAAATTAACGATAATTTAGAGTTAGTTTGTTTATTAAATGCAAGCATTTTAAATAAAAATCAATAGAACTATGTAGTTCAAAGTATTACTTATTATGAGAAGTCGAAATTTAAATGTTGACAAATATATTAAATACTAAAATTTACTTAAAATTTGTAAATGATTATCAAATAAAATTCGAATAATGTTCGTTAGTTATATATAAATTTAATGAATATGTATATTGTTTATGATAAACATTACTATCAGGTTTACGAATGATTATTAATTAATTGTCCATTAAATAATTTTTTAAGGCTACAAATTAGTCCATCAATTATGATAAATCGATTAGAGAATTAATTTAGACGAATGAATTTAAGAAAGACAAGAATTGGACTTTTTCAATCTGAGCAAAAAATCTTAATATTTGGAATTGAAAACATTCGTATTAGATATTAAATTATGTAAAAGTATCTTACTTTAGTCTTTAAATTGTAAAATGGTAAATGTAAATTTGAAATATTTTGATTATGATTGTTTTCTTTATAGTTGTTAATTATGTTTATATATTATACGTAGATATATAATGTAATTAGATGAAGTAAACATGTTTTTGAAGATTCAAAAATTTATTGTAACACACGATAAAAATTTATTTTAAAAGTTTTACTTTTCCCAAGTACCCAAAAATAAATATTTTGACGACGTCATCTACTTTCGAACTTCAGAAACATGTATTGATTTTACCTACAACGCGAAGGTAAAGTGCAAAACTGTGTCGGTAACTTACCGACTGTTGATATAGTATCTACTGCTGCTTTTATACCGCACGACTCAACAAAAACACTGTAGTAAAAAAGTACTTTTGAAGTTCTTATTTACAATTATTGACAGTCCCAAAAACTCGTCAAGAAATTATTTTTTCTAGATCGTGTAAAATATTTTGCCTCCATGAAATGTATGATTTTGTATTAATTAACATTTAATGCTTGTAATTTAAAACTTTTACTTTTGCCTTACTTCGTCTTGACCAATCGTAAATTTCATATATTGATGAATATTCCCTACGACGTTTACATTAGCTTTGGAGGAGAATAGATAGAATAAATTCGTCTCATATACTAAGAGAAGAAAAAGATTTTAAATGATCCATTATAAACTATTTGATTATTACTACCTGTACTAAAACAAATATTCTATTTAAAAAACTTTCTTAAATAAATATGAAAATGTGTTATAATTTAGTGATAATCTGCAGTACGATGGTCATAGTCGCTACTATCATAGCCATTCTGGTATATCCAAACCCAAAATTTCAGACAAGAGAACGGGAAATAACCTTTTTCGATATATAAATGTAGAGTGGTTCTAAAGGAGAGAAAATTATACCTGGTCTTTGTTTACTCGTGCACGGATATAAAAACATCGTCGCGCGTTTTGATGTTTAAGAAAAAAATGTAAAATCTCGAAATCACAACCGTAGCGGAAAATTGCACCGTGTATATGTATAGACTTGGACGCGCTCGTGGGCGCGATGTAATATAAAGGCCGATAAATGCAGCAGTCGCTGTTAGCTGGACAAGAGTTGCAGGGTGCGAGAATAGTGCGCGAGGTGGCGATTTACTCTGCAAAGACGAAATTCTGCATGAGTTTTATTTTGTAACAATAAAATTATAAATACTTGTTCACTTGTCAGTTTGGGTTTATTTAGTCCATTTGACAACAAAATATTTACAAAAAGTTTATCTTAATTTTTCATGTGTCTTAAATTTCAATGCGAAGTGTATACGTTTTCATTTTTCATATACAGTAAATTATTTATTATTTTATTGTCAGTATATAAATTTACTAAAATTTCGATTCATACTACTTTTAAAACAATAAAGCTTGGTGCTAACTATAAAAAAAAATTTTTATAACTGAAAAATACAAAAAGGTGGTCATAGTCGCTTCCACAGCCTCCTTCAGAATGTTACTTCCGAACTTCTCCCGGATCATCTTTTCGCTCGTCCCATCCTCCGCAGCCTTTCATCGACGATCAGCAGCGTCGCTTCGCTCCTCATGGTTTTGAGACATTGGTGCACAGCACCAGGCGCCCGACCACCCCGCGGAATCAACATGGCAGACCTTGAGAATACACGAATACACAAAACTTGACGCAGTACAACTCAAAACTTGTACCTACGCCGTCACAAGATTTGGAACAACCATCCGCTCGACTCTGGACTGGTTATCCTCTCGACTGCCTTGGAGCTCTTCATGTCTGCAGAGGGGACTGGTTTGCATAGACCAAGCCAAACCCAGAACGTTCCCGCCTCTGGACGCCAGCATCAGCAAGGACTTTTCTTGGCCACTCGTTGGGCCGAATCCATAAATGATAGTCTCTCTTTTGCTCGTGAGATGAGCGACAGTTGACAGTATCGTAAACTTGATATTTATTTAGTTAACAATATATAATATATTCAGCTACTTGGTTAGCATGGCTTTATACCTTTATCATAGAAGGTCACCCTAGCTAATTTAGCCACTTTGACTACAAAAATTGGCAGTACGTTTCTACAAGCATATTTTATAAAAGATAGACATCAAGCTGAAGTACCTAGATCTTTTAAAAAAAAATTGAGACGAAAGTGATTAACTTTACAGGAGATAACTACGTAAAATGAACATATTTGAGTATACTGATGAGAGCCTGTAATGACTAGGTCGTTCCAAACGAAAACTTTCGGAATAATAGATGTTCAAAAGCATATTTTAAGGCGACCTTATGTACGAAACAAAAACGCGACCATTGAGCTTGTGTTACAAAAAATGATTTATTATCATAATAAATTCGAAAAAAAGAAATGAATATATTATTTAGGGAAAGCTAAATGCCAATGCATTTACAGCAGTGTATTTTCTGGTATTGAGATGTGCATTTAATACTTCAAAAATTTGAATTTGCTTAAAATTTTTGTTTTTGTAACTTCATTGTGTTCGTAGTTTTATGAATATTTCATTGATAGCTATAGACGAATCCAATTTTGCATTCTTAGTGCATTATATAAAGACGCTTCTCTACTTTAACGATTTTCAGTTTAAGCCAAAGTCTCCGGAAATTCCAGTTGACATTGTTTCTAAAATGGAAGTAGCTAACAGTAGTGCATTAACAGTAAACGAAAACGTATGAAAGAGTTGAAGAGAGTGTGAAAGATACGGCAAATCTGCCTATTTGTAGAATTAATAAAAATTCTATTTACTTTTCCAGGCAATTACGCAAACTAGTGGAGATGTTAATAGCATAAAAATGAAACACAACAATCTTGGTACTGATCCCAACTACCATCCTAAATGGAAAATACAAAGTATACTGGTAATAATAGCACTTCATTTAGGGGCGATCTACGGATTGTATTTGACTGTCACTTTCAAAATAAAGATATTTACGTTTATATGGGGTAAATAGTATCCAAAATAAAATTAATAAAACTAAAATTTATTACTTGACTATATTAATTACGTTTTTAAGCGTTTTTCATCGGATTAGCATCTACAGAAGGAATTATTCTGGGTGCTCATCGTGGATTTAGTCATAAAGCTTTTAAATTAACAACAGCTGGCCAAGTTCTATTAATTGTCTTACAAACTATGTCTGGACAGGTCAGTGCGATAAATAAGATTCTCCCGAGTAGTGGTCGTGCCAAAAAAACTGTTACCAATATATTCCCACTAAGCTTGCTCAAATTATTTATTTCTTTTTTTAATATTTTTTAATTATTAACGGTGTTACCCCAACTCTCTGAATATTGGCAATAACATTTTTATATATATGGCGGAGTATCGGTCAAAAAATAGATTTTCTTAGAACTCTAAAAAAATATTCTGTTATTTATTCCGGAAACTCCTGAACTTTTTTAGATTTTTTTAACTTATACTTTTAGATATATTAAAGGTTAAAATCTAAATTATGAAGATTTTTGAATTTTGCCGATTTCGATGAATTTATAACTCTTCAGGGAAACATTTTTCACAATAAACATAAGAATATTTCATTTGTAAAATTTAACATATATATTTGAGAAATTAAAAGTCTGATCAGGGCTTTTTCTACCCAAAAGTTCATAGAGATACCTATTTATTGTGCGAAAGTATAAGTTCGCATAAGTCCTGGAATGATTAGCAGTCTTTTTTGGATCTAAAAAAATGCATTCAGTTTTTAATTTTCAAAAAAGTCTTATACAGGTTTAAAAAAATATAATTAATTTTACAAAAAATTAGTTTATATATTCTTATGTTTCCTCATGAAAACGCTTTCATGATAATTTACCAGCAGAAATGTATCTTAAAATTATTATTAATAATTTAATAATGGTTACAGAAGATAATATAGTAACAAAATTATATATAATAAAATCTAAAAACGTGTGTAATGCAAAAATTAATTTTTGATTGTCCCAATATCAAAATGGAGAAATTTCAATACAGCAGATCGCTTTACATCATGATTTACTAGAATTTTGTTCACTGTTTTGAAGTTTTCGCTATCAAGATGCAATACAAATTTAATTTTGTTGAAATAAGAGACAAATCCATTCGTAGTATTTGACAAATGGTATTCTAGGGACCTGTTTATGCTTGGGCAAGAGATCATAGGTTGCACGACAAATATGAAAGTACTGATGCAGATCCTTATAATGTAACAAGAGGTTTGTTCTTTTCACATATAGGATGGCTAATGAGCTATAAACATCCTTTAGTCATCCAAAAAGGAAAACAAATAGATACGTCAGATTTAGAAAAAAACAAACTGTTATGTTCCAATACAAGTAAGAATATAAAAATAGTTAACAATTAAATTTTCCGTATATTATGAACATAAGCTAATGAATACATCTTTCAGGTATATTCATATTTTAATCTGTATATTCCTGCCGACAGTAATTCCTGTTTTAGTCTGGGATGAAAATTTCGTGTATTCATTCTGCGTTTCTTTCTGTTTACGATTTAACTATGTATTACATGTAACATGTTTCGCAAATTCATTTGCACATTACCAGGGTGAACGACCTTACGACAGGTAAAAGAAATATAAATTGCATTCAACTAGTCAATTTAAGTAAAACATTTTCGTATTTATTTGTCACAGGAGATCCACGTCATGCCAATTGCGTTTTCCTTACTTCACTACAATGGAAGAACGATCGCACAATTATCATCACGCCTTTCCATACGATCACGCTTTTAATGAATTTGGACTGCAAGGTTTTGGAATGATAATTTATGGCTTGCGTCTTCTCCAGAGAATAGGATGGGCGTATGACTTGAAGGGAGTATCGGAAAGTGTGATTTCCAAACACAGTATGAAGTACGGCGATGGATCATTTACCTTGAGTGAATCTGATATAAAAGCAAAGCGGGTTAATCCTAAAAATAATACTTGGTAAATGAGTGCCAATAATAGCCTAATAAACTCAAAATATGCTTCCATCCAAATATAAAAAGTTAGTCAAAATTTAAATCAAATCGATGAAAAAGAGTGATGAGAAGAAAAATATCCTATTTTAATCTTTCATCAGATAATACGTTTGGAAGTTTAAACTGTGTTATATCAATCAATAATTCATGAGACTCATGAATGTTAATCAGTTTAGATATCACGTTACTTTTTTACTTAAATTTAACATTTCAAATTTCACTAAAAATGTTATTAATAAATTTAAGAGTAATGTAACTATAAATAAGTAAATAAAAATAAAATTATAATGTTAAGATTTGTTACGTACATATTTCACGTTTGGCGTGGAAGAAAATCATATTCAATCAAATGCATTTATTATAAATCTATACTAAAAATTAAAAATTAATTTAAAAAGAAATGTATTATAAAATCATTAACAATGTATTATATTTATTAAAGTAAAAATTTATAAAAATTCGGATTACTAAATAACGAACCTGGTAAATGTCATTTTGAAAAGTAATAATAATAAGCTACACGTGATAAGTAGTTTCTGCTAGAAATGAAAAAAACATCAGAGTTCGTGCGAAAAATGAATAAGTCAAAATTCGTGCTCTTAGATGAATAATTAATATCATCTATTTGAATACTTAAGTGAATATTCACCAATTCAATGAATTATTTGACTTTTGCACTTATCTATACCAGTGAACATATTTTCACTTATTCATTTACATAGGTCACACTCATATTGACCAAAAAAATTAAATCACCTATACCATATTATTCACTTCTCAACACCAAACCCGCAAAAACCACGTAATCCTGGCAGTTTGTGCTTGCGAGTAAGAAGCAGAGCAGTGGCGAGAGAAGAACAGAGCGAAAGCGAGAGATCGAGAAGTGCACATACGAAACTCGCATCAACGGGCGAAACGATACGCGAGCGGAGAGAGAGGAATTTGCTATTGTTCGTGTCGATGCGCTGTCAATTATCGTGAGAGGCCAGGTTATAGTTGATAATTATGTTTATATATTATATGTAGATATATATTGTAATCAGATGAAGTAAACATGTTTTTGAGGATTCAAAACTTTATTGTAAAACACGATAAAAATTTATTTTAAAAGTCTAACTTTTCACAAGTATCCAAAAATAGATATTTTTACGACGTCATCTACTTTCGAACTTGAGAAACATGTATTGATTTTACCTATAACGCGAAGGTAAAGTGCAAAACTGTGTCGGTAACTTACCGACTGTTGATATATTATCTACTGTGTCTTTTATACCGCACGACTCAACAAAAACACTGTAGTGAAGTAATAATAGCAATAATGAAATAATGACAATCATAGAAAGATATACTGAAATTTTGTTTGTTAATTCTTTACAAATAAGAAATTCATTGACTTGTAAAAATTCAAAATCTCCAACTAGTCATTTTTTTTTACTATTTACGAATACTTTTGGAGTTTTTATTTACAATTATTCAGTCCCAAAAACTCCTTAAGAAATATTTTTTTCTAGATCGTGTAAAATATTTTGCCTCCATCAAATGTATGATTTTATATTAATTAACATTTAATGCTAGTAATTTAAAATTTGTACTTTTGCCTTACAACGGAATTAAAAAGAATTTTTTATTTCAAATGTGTATATTTATTAATAACATAAAAAAATATAGTTTTGACTTTTTCAGTTACAAAAATTTAAAACATACTTCAGCTCCACCAATGGTAAATTATATATACTAAGGAAAGAAAAATGTTTTAAAGGATCCATTATAAACCAGCCGTACTAAAACAAATATTCCATTTAAAAAACTTTCTTAATTAAATATGAAAATGTATTATAAGTTAGCGATGATCTGCAGTATGATGGTCATAGTCGCTACTATCATAGCCATTCTGGTATATCCAAACTCAAAATTTTAGCCAAGAGTTATTATTCAACGAGAACAACGCTACACGTTCGTGGGCGCGATGTAATATAAAGGCCGATAAATGCAGCAGTCGCTGTTAGCTGGACAAGACTTGCAGGGTGCGAGAATAGTGCGCGAGGTGGCGATACACTCTGCAAAGACGAAATTCTGCATGAGTTTTATTTTGTAACAATAAAATTATAAATACTTGTTCACTTGTCAGTTTGGGTTTATTTAGTCCATTTGACAACAAAATATTTACAAAAAGTTTATCTTAATTTTTCATGTGTCTTAAATTTCAATGCGAAGTGTATACGTTTTCATTTTTCATATACAGTAAATTATTTATTATTTTATTGTCAGTATATAAATTTACTAAAATTGCGATCCATACTATTTTTAAAACAATAAAGCTTGGTGATAATTATAAAAAAAATTTTATAGCCGAAAAATGCAAAAAGGTGGTCATAGTCGCTTCCACAGCCTCGTTCGGAATGTTACTTCCGAAATCCCGGTTCTTCCATTCCGCTCGCCCCATCCTCCGCAGCCTTTCATCGACGATCAGCAGCGCTCTTCGTTCTTGGTTTGATACATGGCGCACAGCATCAGACGCCCGTCCACCCCGCGGAATCAACATGGCGGGCCATGAGAATACACGAATACACAGAACTTGACGCAGTACAACTCAGAACCGCCGCCTCCCGAAGCCCACATGGAGGGGGGACTTGTACCTACGCCGTCACAAGATTTGGAAGAACCATCCGCTCGACTCTGGACTGGTTATCCTCTCGACTGCCTTGGAGCTCTTCATGTCTGCAGAGGGGACTGGTTTGCATAGACCAAGCCAAACCCAGAACGTTCCCGCCTCTGGACGCCAGCATCAGCAAGGACTTTTCTTGGCCACTCGTTGGGCCGAATTCGTCAATGATAGTCTCTCTCTCTCCCTCATGAAGATGACGAGACACACAGAAAATTCTCGAAGTTGAACACAACACACAACTCTCGAAAAACCCACCCGCCAGATGATTGAAGGACGCGCGCCGTCGACCACACACCGTTGTACCTCGCCTGGATTGGAGAAACGCCGCCTCTCGTTGACTGCTGGCACACGAAGGGGGTTGGAACAAGCATCCGGATGACCTGTGGCTGAGAAGCATCGGACCACCTTGACGACGAATGGGGGGCAGCCGGCTTATATACGAATCGACGGGTCGTTTGGCCACTTGCGAGAGTTACTTTTTAAATGAGAAAAACAATGGTTTGCGATGAACGATAGATGATTGGGGTCTGAAAAAAATATACTTGAAGGAACTAATGTTTATTCAGTTATTTGTTTTATTTCGGGAATGATAAACATATATCGAGTCATTAAAAAAAATGTTTTTCTTAAATTTTTCTAGGAAATAACAAGTGGTAGCCACCTGGCGGTAGAGATACATAGAGTCCTGCCGCATGCGAAAAAATTTCGCAGGGTCGGTAACAGCCCTTCCGAGTTATGTAGTATGTACGAAGCGTGTAAGATGGCGATAAGTCACCTATTGCGCGCTACCACCTATGATTTATGTGCTATTGAGAAAATGATTGACAGATGGAAAAACTTCGTTTTCAATTTATGTTAGTATATTAAATATTTTTAATGTTACGAAAATAATTTGTTGTATTTTAGTTATAACTTATGTACAATTTACAGAGTGTTCTTAATAAAATAAATACTTTTAAATGAAAATAATTAGAATTTTAATAAATCACAAATCTTTTTAGATTATACTTCAATCTACAATTATGAAATAAAATGATTGTATACATCTGTTTTCAGTACTACTTAGGGCAGTGATAAAATAGTTAATTTTTTTCTATATGCTTATAAAATAACACTTTGAAAAATTATTGAAAATTAAATGTAACAATTTTTTTATAAATTTAACAATTTTACAATGATAATAATTAATTTGTTATGTCAATAAAGTATGTTTTTTGAAAATCAATAAAAAGGGCGAAAAGTATGGATAATGCCATCCTTTGTACAACTTAAGAAGTAGTAAAATCATTTTTGAAATAGTATCTATTTATATAGTTATGCAAACGACATATGAAATTGAAACTAATATAAGTCTTTATGAGAAATAAAAAAATATTGTTATTTTACATACTATTAAATAAAAAAAAATACGTATTCTATTTCCAAAATATACATGCTAATTCTAACACCATCATGTTACCTGTATCTCCTTATCATTATTATAAATAAAAACAAGATTATAATTATTCTAGATACATTAAGACTGTTTTATACTATTAAATTGTTCATGTTTGCAAATCGTCTGAGAAAGGAACATGACCATTTTGAATTTGTACTTAGCGGTTTTGTTTATCACTAGGATCGTTTGAAAATCTGTAACGTATCCAAACTACGACAGTCAATGTCGAATCGCGTTGCGGGCCAGGTCGAAGAAACGGCGACACGTCCTTGTGTCCTTCGCATAAAAGAGTCTGAGTGGTCACAGGTACTAACTTTTCAAGTATTTTGAAGAAGCGAATGCCATTAATTTTTCGATGCAGTTTAATTTAAAGTATACTATTTTAAAAGTGTTGATGTGTTCTCAGTAATTAGAATGGTGAAAGATGTCTAATCAATAAACATTTAAATTTGGTGTTAATAACTATTTTTGTCCTCGCCGATATACATAAACATTTGAAATATATAGTGTTTTTTTATAGAATTAACCAAAGTATTTTGCTTAATAATGAAATAAAAAACATTGATGTTAATTAATTCAAGTCAATCGTAAAAATTATTAAAATAATGTTTATATTTAAGAAACAGAAACACAAACTTTCAACTAATATTCTTGTAATAGAAAAATTCAAAAATGAAAATACTGTTCTGATATTCTAAATAGACAGTAGTATCTTATGTCAACAAAGCACATTGATCCTTAAAGCAGAAACACTACAACTACAATGTTTATTTGTAATAGAACGTAGACTCTCGTCTAGTTTTGCGACATCTACAATAACTTATGTATCAAGTTTTTCATGACAATAGAGAAGCCAATTTTTAACTTTTGCAAATGAAGTTTATTCCTTGTAATTATATGAAACATTTATCGGGATTTTATATGTATAGGCAGTTATCATAAAAACGATGAAATATGAGTTAAAAACTTTGGTAAACTGTAAACACACGGATTTTTTAGACAACTGCACCCCGCGGAGACTGATCTATTTTTAATTGATTACAAAGAAAAAAACAAAGAAACAAAATGACAGCACTAACGTTGGTGATGAACGAATTATCGGACTTCAATCCCGAAGACTTTTACAACGTACGAGCATATCATTGCTGGTACAAAGACTTCAACAAAAAGCAGCATGTACTACGAACATCGTCGCCAACGACCAGCGAATCCAGTGGCATCGGCAGCATCGCTTCCTCCTCGTCGCTGGAATTAAATATGGTAACACCAACAAAGTCTATAGCAATCCTCAGCCGAATGAAAGCGAAAAGACAGCTGATTCCCGCAACGGTAATATTATTTTCTAATCGTCTTATTGACTATAGTTGATGTATAATTGGTAAGACAAAATATCATTTATAATTTTCAGCAAAAAGAGTCAAAAAGATCCAGAAAAGTGCAAACGTTGGAGCAAGACGAGGAGTCGGATATGATAATGTATCGAGGCCGCGACATTTTAAATTTAACTAATAATTTAAAGCCACAGATGTGGCAGCTAACTTCGCCTCTACATAACTCCATAAAGGCAAATGCAATTTCAGCACGCAAATCTGTTTTTCAGTTTGAAGACGATAATAGTGATGCGTCATTATCAGTGGTAAGATTAGTTTGTAAACACTTTGTATACACGTTTAAAAAAAAAAAAAAAAAAATAAATTAGGCGAATAATTTCTAATATTGTAATTAAATTTTTAGATGAAATGCGCTCTCTGTGATTTTGAAGAGCCTTTGTCGAGTATTTGAGAGTGCATTAACGTCGACAGTCGACTGCTATAGCGATATTAAAAAACAAAGCGGCGGCCGGTTTGCTCAGAGATTAACTCATGGTGGTGACTTAGCGAATATGAACGCGGAATTTCATTCTCTTATTTAAAACATTGGCGCTGTGTCTGTACGACTGTTTATTGGAAAGGTTAGCGCTGTATTTGATGATTGGTAGTTTTTCTCTAAAGCCGGTAATGGGCTGGAACTGTTATTTCTGGGATACTATATCCAATATTCGCGATATTTATTTACAGATAGTTTTATCGAAAGTGGTAGCGTTATTGTAGAGTGAATTTTTTATTTGCATATTTAAATTAGATAAGTTTTAGCTAAAATAATTTATTTCCTTTTTCATATTCAAGTATAATTGCTATTGAGAATGCAGTTCATCGCCGATACCTTTTTTTTTTTTAGTTATTGTGCATTACTTTAGAAAGAAAACTATGATGAAATATTTTTTACCCTAAGTTGTAAAATAGTATTCTTTTAGTAATTAATAATTAATCTTAAGTTATAACTGTAAAGTGTAAATAAAAATAAAAATATAATTAAAGTTTTATCATTATCAACGAAGAATTCACTCTACGTAATATTTTTTAAAGACGATTGTAGAACTAACAATGAGATTCGTAAATATACGCGCGTGTGTATTTAATTTATTTTTTTTTAATCGTATAAGAAATAAAAACCACGTTTGCATAGGTTTTCATATTTTAAGTAAATATTTATTTAATTTCCTTACTAAATCGATATACGAGGATTTACTATTGTTAAAATTACGTGAATATGTGTCAAGTTTACGTTGACATTTAGACGATGCAAAGACTCTTTTTAATGTCTTATTTAGATAAAAAAAAATGAAAGAATGTATGTATCTTTAGTTTACTAAAATTATTTATTTATACTGTATATAATAACCGAGGTAACATTATCATTATACTACTTGCTTCAAAACATTCGAATTTCATTTCTAAAGTTTGAAGCACATTACGTATAAAAGTTATAATATTTAAGTTTTTAATATTTTATTAAGAAAAAGAAATACCGAAAAAAGTTGCATGAAGAAATACAGTTTTGCAACGTAATTAGTATTAAGTTTAGACAATTAAAGAGTGACGATAAAAAAAGATATCTACAACTAAGATTGGTGCATTACCAAAAATGCATCATTTTTCATTTCTCGAGAACGCAAACTTCGTTACCGTAGATATCTAACCATTCAAACAAGTTTGTAAGAATATTAATAAGTCGACTTGCACACAATTACGAATATTGTAAGTAAAGTGCGTACAACGTAATATATATATATATATCATCTCTCATACATTAGCTACAAAGACTGGTTTTACAAATAAACATTTTTATACCAGACATTCTTTAGTTCCTTATTACCAACATTAAATAATATTATTTATAAAAGAGACTACTCGAACAAGTATATTAACAATAAAGCAATAAGGAAAAAAAAGGGCAAAAAGGCGGTCAAAGTCGCTACTCAGCCTATACCGAAGGTGAAACCTTCGGCGAACTTCGCTCATGCGAGTCTGTGCTCGTTGATCGCAAGAGTATGGGTCACAGGGTCGCCCTTGCAACCCGGAAGGGAAAGAGTACTTGCTTCTCAAGCAAAGTGGGCTGTAGCTAACAGCGGAGCTAACACTTGCCTACCATATCGACTTAACAAGAAATTCATTAACTTCTCGTTGAGTTGATCGAGACGTGCGTCTTGCTCACATCACACTCTTTCCTCGAACCTCGTTAAAAAAACGATATGCCCGGTAACGCACGGCTACGCCCGTTACCCTCTTACGTCCAATCGCAAGACACAGACAATCCGGCAGAGCGAAGCGGCATGAGAAGCCTCGGACCACCTCGATTGCAATCACTTTGAATTGCGCTTATATATTGCACTGGAGGCGCGTTTGGTCACTTGCGAGAGTCACTTGTGTCGTGGAGAACGAGGGTTTCGGTAGGAATAAGCTAGCTTAAGGGTGTAAATGAATGGTGACGTGATGCTACGATGGTCGCTTCGAGTGCTAAGTGCTAAGAACGCAAGTTTGATATTATGGGGGATTTACAGGAATGTAAACACAAGGAGATGATGCGAAAGTGCGGTGAATCAGACATCTCGCTGTAAACGTTGGAAGTAGGAGGCAATTGATAGTGGTTAAGCAGTGAGCTGGAGTATGCTGTCGGGTTGATAAGGCAGTGTTTACCGCAGATTCGAGCGGCAGATGGCACTAGGTACACCTTTAAGTGGAAGTATCGGAGCACGGGTGATGATAAGCAATGTTTCGTGAACATAATTTTTTTGTTTCGTAGATATTGTTTAGTGATGAGTAGAACGAGTATTTTGAAAGTTTATTTATTATATGGGAATTACTATTTTAAACATTTTTTATGTTAGATTACGAAAACAATTTAATTAACGTATCGATTTATTGAATGGCTACGGAAAAATTTAAGAGGCGTTGTTTAATGAGAGATTTAAAGAGCACATTATTTGCACTGTGTATTATATGTTCGGTTTGAAACTTCACAGGGATGCGCACAGCACCTAATGATTAATGACAGAGTTTGATGCTGATGCAGATTTATTATTGAATAGATCACACATGTATGAATACTTGGTAACAATCAATTATGTTGATGGAGCTTTTTCTGATAAATTCTATTTCTTACTTTATGCAATATCATATATTTTTATGCGGTATCATAATCGTTATAATAGAACTCTATTTTTCAAAAAATAGATTGACATTTACACTGATAAGTTTATATTGATTGAAAGGAATAGAGATATGAAAAGATTTAAATTAAAATAATTTTCAGTCTTTAAAATCTTCGAATAAAATAAAATTCAGATATGAATGACGAAACTAAGAAAATTAAAAAAAAAACGATTTAGTAAAAAAATGTCTTTCTAATAAAAAATTATAGTTTTTAAAAGAAAAAAAGGTATGGAGAAAAGAAATAAAACTATCGAAAAGACCACCAAGAAAACTATTGATATATAGATATTTTCTTTTTTTTATTTTTAAGAGACTCAATACCTCTGGTTATAAACTACTTGACCAGAAAAATGCACCACGTGCGTTATTTAATTGTATTCTGGCGAATGCTTTGATTTATATGACAGTAAAAAAATTGAGTAAAAATATGCAATTTTATAATACTCTATATTTCCATACAAAACTTCATATAGCGCCTTTCATTAAATTTTTATACATTTTTCTAAAGTCAACTTAAATAAAGTATTTTAATGCAAAATCACTAAAAAAAATACAAAAAAAATGCCAAAAAGATGGTCAAAGTCGCTACTCAGCTTACACCGAAGATTTTCACCTTCGGAAAACTCCACTGGCGCAAATCCACGCTCATCGGTAAGCCAGAAACACGGGTCACGGGGGCTAAGGCATCGGGGCTACATATACAGGCGTAAACCCACCAACCTGCATTTGTAGCTGGAACGCGCTTTTTGTTGGGGGGTTGGACTTCTTGGATACTGGGGAACAACACACCAGTATGCAACTTTGCCACTGACACACACCAACATACTTTATTATTAAGACTTTAATTACTCTTAAAAGACCGAAGGATAATAAACACTGTACACACAAACGTGACGCGTGCTTCAATGAAACATCGAAGACTTTTTGGAGGAGGATTCCCGATTTCAAATCGGAAAAACCATCCCGGCTATACAGCAATGTGATAATCAAACCCGTGTCGTGGATGACAGACACTATCATCGGGCACGGGTGTAACCACCTGCATCCATCCAAGCTTTAACAGCCGCATGTTATACTACACCCCGCGAACTTAAAAAACCGCGATCCAACAGGCCGCGAGACGTATGATGAACGACAGCAGCGGAGCAGTATGAGAAGCATCGGACCACCTCGATTACATAGCCATGCAATTGTCCTTATATACTACGTGGAGGCGTGTTTGGCCACTTGCGGGAGTCGCTTGCATCGTGGGAAACAAAGGTTTTGATAGAGATAGATAATAGTGAGAGATCAGAATGATAGCTAAACTGATGGTGCGATAGTTTTTTTGAGTGTCAGGGGATAGGGATTTGAGCTAGGATTAATTGGCGAATTGTAAGAAAATAAAAACAGAGAGGTGAGTACCTAAGCGCAGATATTCGGCCGACTAGCGGCTGACGCTAGAGGCTTATATGGTCGACGAGAAAGCACGCACGTGGGAAAGTCGATCGATAAGTGGAAAGTATATAGCGTTGGTTGGTATGGCAGGATATGTAAGCTCAGAGCGACAGATGGCGTTACCAACATTGGCTAAGGAAAGCAGTGTTGTTTATATAGCGAAGTACTGACATAGTGTTTATATCGTAATTCGTACACATTTATTTCAGTTCGATAGTTCGGACATTCTAATTACACGTTAAAGCTGAAAACCCACTTGCTACAATTAATTATTATACTATCTTGAGAAGCTGTTAATTTTTCTGTATATTTCATTTAAACTATGTTTCAACGTAAAGTTGGCACTTGTACTATATATGAATTTTTGAGTTTATAAATACTTTTAGTAAACTCTAATGAATTTCATTATTATACGTGAACAAAAAAAATTGTTGATCCTACTTTTTATACAGATAGTTCAATAAAGTTTAACTCGTAAATAACGAAATAATTATACTTATGAGGATATTGATTAAAATAATATTAAAACAAGTAGAATTTTTTTAAATAAAGGTGTTCTAACTATAAGTAGAGTTAATTTTTCCCTTTTTCCTACTAATATAACTTTTTTTTTCTAAATCAGTTTATCTCAATAGAAAAACTTAGTCTTTTTTTTTCTTATTGTCAGTGTGAAAAAATATATATATACACTGAAAAAAGGCTATATTCTCTATCTTATATATTAATGTCTAACATGCTGACAGAAAAATAATTTAGATAATAAAACATCCAAACTTCTAACAAAATGATAGTTGTTAAATTTATTTTTATCATTAGGTAAATAAGAACTAGAAGACATTTAAATAAAAACAACATTATCTACAACTACAAACTTTAAGACAAAAACAGTCAAAACTTCCAAAACTCTACGTCCTATATATATATATATATGGGCAGTTCTCAGGTGAACCGAGAGGTTAAAATTTTTTTTTCTTTTAAAATCACCTAAATCGCTTCGTAACCATCCCATATGTTACCCTGAATTTT
>JAWWEQ010000055.1:27882905-27917472 GCA_035583055.1 Torymus tubicola
ATTCACGTAATTGGCTTTGGTAATATTGATCATATCGTGTATATATTTTAACATTAACAATATTCTTTTCTCAGTGTGGTGCGCGCCAGGCCGTATATGTATATATGTACACACACCAAAGATGAGACCGAGCACCGAGCTTTCGCGCCGACCAGGGTATTTTCGAAATTTCGACCGTCAGGCGGCTTTTTACGAGGGGGATCGAAATTTGTCGGGTTTGTAGAAGGTTTTTTTACGTAAAAAGTTGCGAAAATTTTATGTTTGTGGTAACAAAAAAAAAAGGAAAAGGTGAAGAAGGGGTGTTTGCATGTGTTTCTTTTTCGGGAGAAAGTCTATAGGTAAAGGATAAATTTGATTGTGAAATAATTTGGCAGAATTAAATGTTGTTGCGATAATTAATTTAATAAATGATTATTCTCGGAATATAATTAAATATAACAATTGTAAACAGAAGAAGAATGTTCAAGTACAAACTACTATAGATCTAAGTTTTAAATGTTTTTGTTTGCCATCTTTATGTTTACAGTCACCAAAATATAATACTTACTCTCAAAAACCTATTCTAATATATATTTCAATCTTTACGAAAACTTAGCTACAAGGACACAATTAACTCTTGATATTTAATCAGCGAATCGTAGATCGAATGTGACACATCGATTCGCCTACAAATTTTTCGCGAACTCCGCACATCTCGCACATATCCGACGACCTAACAGCATCCAGAGCGAAGAAACGTGAGCAAGCGCAGCACGCGAGAGGGAGGGGGAGAGCAGATAAAGACAGATAAAACGGACGTTCGCGCGTATATATGTGTATATATGTGTGCTCCCTACTCCTACGCCTGCTCGCATTGTGTCGGGCCGCTTGATACTTTATTCTGTATAAAGAAGCCGGAGGGCGAGGGGGAGGAGGAGGGGGGCGGCAGCAACGACGGCGGCGGCGGCGGCAACAATGGGGGGCGAAAGAATGGAATGAAATGGGACCTAGAAGAGCGACGCGCAGTGTGAAGACTCATCGCTCTGTAAACAATGCATCGCGCGACACAAAGGCGCGAGTGAGAGGGAGGGATATATACTTCGAAGGAAAGAGAGAAAGAGAGAGAGTGAGACACTAGATGGATGGATGGATGGATGGACGGGAGTAAGATTTCCCTTTCTCGCACGCGCGCATCTCTCTGAAAATTCCAATCAGCGTCGCCCATCCTCCCTTTCGTCTTCTACTTCTTCTTCTTTTTTACACTCGCGGTTTCGCTTTTAACGCTGAGGTGACGTATAGTATATACAGTTGTAGCCTTTGCTTGCTTGCTTTTACTTGCGGTTGCGAGAAGAGGAAGGGAGATATGTACGGGAAGGGTGAAATGTTCAGGGAGATGAGTATTTGAGCGCGCGATTGACGAGGAGAGCAAAAGAGAACGATGGTTAAATGTTGAGAGTGTCGAGGACATTCCTTTTTTTGTTTATTTTGTCCTTGTGTAGTGATTTTATAGCTATTGTAAATATATATTTTAACTTGAGAATTATCTAATGGAAATTGTACCATTAATTACCGAGAACATTATAATTCAGTAATTAACGTCAAAACTATTTCTGATTGTAAGGTATCTTAAAATAACCCGCAGCAGACACGATTTATTTATAGCAGAGGGGATTTATTTATATTAGTAGGGCTATTATGGTCAGTAGTTGATCTTAATCGAATGCTCAAGCAATTCCGTTATACTCATCCCAATATCGTTTCCAAACAAATTTTCCCTTCTATTTGTCTGACTCTCTTTCTCTCTTCCACTCTCTGTTTCGTTCTATTCGTACATCCACATTTACCCTCTAGACTACATTAAAAGTAATCGAACGCGTGCATCATCCCTTCTAAAGCGTTAAAGTGTTACGAAAAAGGAAAAACGGGGGGGGGGGGAGTGGGTGGGGGGATAGTATGAATGAGGAAGACAGAAGATTCTTCCTCTTCTGACATCCCTTTCATCACATTCGCTATTGTTCCTAGTTCCATTTCGGTCCGTTTCTCGCCCCTCGCTCCCATTTCCAGTACTCTTTCTCCTTCTCTCTTCTTTCTCTCTCTCTCTCTCGTTCCTTCCGTTATAGCAGGGTGCGCTTAGTTCTGTATCTTTGCCACCCTCGTGATGATGGGTAACGGCACGCCACGTTAAGTATCGGTTCTCACGTATGCCTGTAGTAGTAATATGTATATATATCAATGGGTGTTTTGTTGTTTACTATATCGGTCTTCAAAACTTACGGTTCATAATTTTTTTCTAACACAAAATTCACCCACAAGTTTCTTACAGCTATTATAACAATTTATTATCGTAATTATATCGACAACATATTAGCAATTTCTTTTATATAATAGCAATCATACGTATTTGAGAATGAACTCATTTGTTCATTGATTTTCTTTCCTTGAATTATTTGTCTAAATGCTACTCATACGTAGTTATAAACTTTTGAACATTATTATTCAGTCAATCGCCGCATGAATCATATATTTTCATGACTCAGATTTATACACATTAGCGCGTGTGCGTTTATACTACACATTCAGTGAGACACATTGCAGGCGGGGTTGAGTACAATAGAAAGGAGAGACAACGGAAGTATAGGAGGGAGAAAGAAATTTAGATTATTTTCCTTTCTTATTTATGTGTTGATACAACATTAGAAAGTGAATGTACTATACGATTTTACGTTTTAGTATTTTCTTACAAACTGATGAATGGACTGTTTCAAAAAGGTTATAAAAAAATATAAACGTTTACTGCTTAGTTGACATGAACATTAATTAGAAATAAATAAAATTATATTTTATAGAAATTCAGTAAATATAATTTTTCATTTTATCAGATATCTAATAGTAATCATTACCCCTTTTATTGACTGTCATAAAAAAACATAAAGTATTAAATTTTTTTTAAACATTTAGTTTATTTCTTATTACATACTTGGTATAATCGCCTCAAAAACAACAAATGAATTTAGGTAAATAATCTAGATGTCATAGTTATAAATAAAAAAATAGCTAAAGAATTTTTTCCTATACAATTTGTTATACATTTTGAAATTTTTAAAATTCGAGTTAAATATCACAACAAAAGCAATATTAATATGTTTCATTGTACATAGCAGTTACTGATTTTATGAATTCTTGAATACTGCTTTTTGAATTGCTACTATTCAATTCATCATTAGGATTATTACCAATGTCATTAAAACTATTTATTGCGTAATCCTGCGGTTGTACTGTATTTGTTGAAATTTCATTGGGATGAAAAAAATTGTCCATTTGCTGTAAATTCATATCCATCACGTTAATATTATTACCCATATTGTCAAGATTCTGCAAGGTATCATCTTTTGGGGTAATATATCCATTCGCTGGTTCTGGTGCAATTTTATTTTCTGCATTTTGTGGGTCAATACCGTACAACAAATCTTTAATCCAACCATCAGAATTTAATGTATCAGTAGAATTACAACTCTGCGGCTCTTTTAGTTGTTTATATACTTTTTCAGACCCATTGTGCAATGTATCTGTATTATTATTATCACTGGGAATCTGAACAAGTGGTTGCATACCTTGGTGATAATGGGAATACTCTGGTAATTCAACACTTCCTGTCTGTATATTTAAAAGTGGTTCGGACGTTCTGTTTAACGGCACTTGATACTCGCAAGGATTGTGCATATTTATGTTAGTATTATTAACAGTAACATTAGTATTTAAATTAATAGTCGCCTGAATTGGTTGCAAATCAGGATATTGACTTAGAGGTGGCAATTCCCATGGTTCGATTGTTTTAGTGTTCAAATTTAAAGTCTTCTTCATACTAAGTGTATGCTGGCTAAATATTACATCTGTTTGTGAGTCTTCCTGCGTCATATTTTTACACAAAAGTGTATGTTTCGATCTTTTTCTTTTCAAAGAATTTTCCTCTATGTTACATTCATCATAATCAATAGGTAAAATTTGAAAAGCTCTAGGTATACTTTTATCGTCCTGAGAAATTCGTCGCAGCTGAATGAACACGTTTATCGGCCTTTTCACATCTTCTGGTCTGCAATTTTGAGTTCTATATTCTGGAGTTTTAAAAACTATAGCTGCATGTTTAAAAATTTCAGGTGCGACAATGGTACCCGTCGCTTCCCAATCGCCTTTCTTGCTATAAAATTTTACTTCAATGTCATTATTCGGCACTTTTTCGCACAATAAACACATTTTCATACCACCGGCTGCCGAAGCTGAATCATGACTCAGCCAACAAATTGTAAGCCCAGATCCAATTGTTTTAATTAAAATTGGATCACTTACGACAGGGTCTAATGAAACAGGAGACTCTGAAGAATCTGCGTGCTCTAAGTACACTTGAAAGCAGAGTCTCACAGTATTTAGATCTATTCTATCGGTATTGTGTTTGTGATCGTATCCTGTGTTGAAGGGATCGATTTGCCGTTTATCGGAAAGAACCTGTTCGACGTCCTTTTCCAGAGTAGGCATTATATACAAATCTTTAAAACAGATGTTGTGAATTTCATCTTTGGTAACTTTTAAAACGTATGCTCCATTAACGTGTGATTTTTTTCGATTGCAGAGTAGGTGAGGGTGAGGTCGATAGGGTGGATCAATCGACACGCAAGAAACGATCACTGATACTGCCGATACTGAACCAACGCAATTTTCAACGCAAATGGTCGGAAATGATTTTCTGCCGTGACGTCCATAAATAATGGTTTTATTATTTCCTTTAAGTTGAGTTCGAAATCTTATAGATTTACAAGGTTGTTCGATGATTCTTGCGCAACCTTCTTTTTGTCCAGTTTGAATATTAACATTCATGATGACGCAGGTTTAATAAAACTATAAAAATAATTAAATTAATTCAATAAATATTTCATAAAAATAAGTTTTATAGAATTTTACTAGTTTGTAATATTTTCAAGATTTACCGGCAAATTAGTTAATAAGTAAATAACCGTCTTCTGGTATCTTGTATTAACTGTCACTGTACGGTATTGTGTGGAAGCAAAGTAATTGTGGTTTAAACTAATAATATTTTAAGTTTTCTAATGATGCACATTTTGTGCTCAAGGTTTTTTTAGGTTTTTAATTGAAAAAAATTTATGTGTTATCCCTGGAAAAAACGTTAATTTATCAATCACTCAGCAATGTTCTCAATACAAATTTTTTACTATTCTAATATGAGCAAAAGGAGACATATATTTAAAAAGTAAATGCATGAAGAAAAATACCTTACTACATCTGATGTGAAATCTGGTTTACAAATAGTAACGCAAAATAATTTGTTTGGTACAATATTCTGTAATGATATGAATTTATATATAAAAGTTGAATGCTTCGAAAAAAAAACGAAACATATAGTTTCTCTAATTTAACGTAAATAAATAGTCTTACTGATTTAAGTATACATTGTTCTACAGGTAGGTGACAAGACTTAAAATTTTCATTTTTGATACTATTGGCTCGAGTGTTTCAACGTAGTAGGGAGAGCCAGTAGAATGTAAACAAACGTTAAGAGTAACTGAAAGTTCGTTAGTCTCGCTTAGGTTTCCATACGAGAAACACTTTCTACTATTAACTGCCGACACAATGTCTAGTATATCCGGCGATTCCCTTTTTTCGGTATGTTATCTTTTTTTTTATTGCTAAATATATATATAAAATCAAGGGCATTGATACATCAATCTTTCATATTACAATCTGAATCGATTTTCAGTAAGCCCTTAATTATATATTTACCTACACTTATTTGATGAAGAAAGATCCTTAATGTTCTTTATACACGCGAGAAGTTTTATTAAGCTTATCATAAATTTCATTGTCACATTCCGCGCATGTTAAAGATCATAATTGTTTTATTAAAAACTTCTTTGTTAAAAGAAATTTTTCTCTGAAAAGTAAACAATGTTTTTTCAGGAGCCATATTTCGAAACTAGCTCCGAACATAGTATAGAGGATTCCCCTGCTATTCGAATACGAAATCTGATCAGAATCACTGAAACTGTCGAACAAATCCTCATCCAAACTGAAAAAAGAGTCAATAATCATAACCAGATGCCCGCTGATACCAGAGACAGTGAAATACTCGATTTCTCTGATACAACCGACAGCGATGAGGAAAACTCCGTTACATCGCGTAACGAACACGAAGCGCTGAGTCATAAAGAAAACGCGCATGCGCAGTCGGATTATTTCATAAAATCATGGCTCCGCTCGACGCAAACTGCCAACATCTGGGCCTCCGAAACACCGACAGAGCAGAAACCTAGCGAGACCGAGGAAGCTTTGTCGATCCTACGCAAACACTACGAGAATAACCCCTGGTTTTACAATACGACCGATCGCTGCATTTCGTTGCCTATCTACGGCAAGATGCAGCACAGCCTCGTCCAACAATATTACCGTCAGCCCCAGCTCTGGTCCTCCAAGATGGAGGACGAGAGTAAAAACCATATCGAGGCAAAAGACCCAAATCAATTCCGGTATCGAAGCATGATCATGAAGATGATGGGGCGCTGTTAACACGGAGCCAAGACTAAGTGGGGTGGATGTTACGATTCCTGTGTTTGCGAAAGAAAGAATATTAATAATACGCGGTAAAAGGATCGATTTTTAATTCATACTTAGCTTATGAGATACAACAATTGTAAATAGGTTTTATTGATTGAGGAGCTATAGCTAATTATTTCATAGAAGAAATAAGCTGTTATGACATTGTGGTTATAATAAAATATCGTAAGTAGTGGGAATCGTCGGATATCAATGTTGAAAAATTAGCAATTTTACTCTCGCGAAAAAAATCTTTAGTTAGATTTTAGCAAGTAATTAATTCATGAGAATTTATCAATTCAGAAGTTTTTATTCCTGATGATATTTTAATGATTTTACAATATATGTAATTATGTCTTATATTAATTATGTATAAGTAACTTTTTAAAACGTGACTTACGATGTTGTTGTAAGAATAAGAATATACAAGAAGAATATTTTGGTATTTACACCAAAATGAAATATATTTTATATATATTTGACTTATAAATGCGTGAAATGTAACATTCGATAAAAAAAACATTTTTTGTAATAACGACCCATGTAAATATATTTTTAACTTTTAAGACATTATAATTAACTAATAGAGGAAAGATTGTAAATAGGTAATGATTACAATAAAAAAGAAAATTAGTATGTCGTTCAGAATAAATCGCAATACTAGGGCAAATTCAATCACATATGGAAGTTATATGAAATCTAAAGACGTCTGAACTATATAATTTGTCTATTTAATAAAAGAACTTTACAAAATAATATTTGATTATTTATTTATTATTAGAAACACTATATTGGATTATCTTCTATAATATCTTTAAATAAATAATTTTCAATCAATGCAAAACATTTTATTTTCTTGTCAACAATGGCAAAAAAAAAGACATAGAAATATGAGTAAAACTATGAATCATAACAACAAAGACTACTGATTATTAGTTATTCTGAATATAAGCATGAAATTTTAAATATGTTTATATAGAAAGCTTAAAAATCCTTAGCGCAATAATAATCTCCGGAACTAAAATATCATTGTGTTGTTGTTCTAAAATGTTATTACGCCTTTTACTCATCCATTTTGTTGATTACAAAATATATAAAGTTCTCCTTCATTTGCAAATTGAAGAAATTTATTTTGTTATTATTGATACATATTGTCAGGAATCTAAGGGTAATTTCATGAAATCGTACATAATTGTATGCATTCCAAAATACAGATACATATATACAAATGTATTTTTTCCACACGGCTGGTAAAGTGCGTAGTGTGCGCCCTGGGAGCGAAAAACAGTCTACGCATTTTACGCTCCTCGTGGAGAAAAAAAGTGTACGCACCACGGGAGGAAGTAAAGAATGCCTCGTATCGCATGTTTGTCACTCTCGCCTTCGGCTCGGGTGACAATTTACATCCAATCTGGAAGATTCTTTACTTTTCCTCCCTAGGAACATAATATACTAATTCAGCTTAAGTTTATCATTTTTTTGTACATTCCAGTGTAAACCGCATTTATTTTTAGTAATAGAAAGTCATTTACTTGAATCACAAATACTTATTGATACAAAAAGATAAATAATATTGTAATTATGCATTGAATTTTTGACATCGGAGACAAGAAGAAAATTTTAGATATAGTCCAACGAATTTCAAAATAATCTTAAAATAACTAAGTTTCATAAAAACTATGCATAATTAATTAATTTTTTCCAATATTTCCGTTAAGTCATCGACAAGTTCATTTGTACAATTATAAAAAGTTACACCATAAAAACTTAAAACTAATATTGATAATACGTAAAATCCAAAAGAATGTTAAGATAATATTAACAATACAAAGTGTATTGCACGTTACGTAAATCTGTCTGATAACCTATACCGGAAATTCATCATCTTACAATTAACACAATTTACAATAAAAGCATGTTGCTACAACATTTACTTCTTTATAATAACTTTGGCTCTTTTTGGGGCACCACGTCGCGGTTGTGGGTTAGACAACATCAAATTCTTTCTATTCTGACGCTCAACATATCGAGCATACTCCTCCTCACTTCCCCTTCGGGGACGAAGGTCGTCTTCGTTGACGTAATGTCTGTTCATCTCACAACTTATAATTTGGAACCCGATGTCGCATAGTTCATCGTCGGTGGTAATGCGACTGGGTCTCAATGATTCGATGTATCTGGGAATCGGTTGCCTTCTATTGCCAGATAAGGTGGTCTTACTAGCTGATACGTCGGCATTCCCAGTTGAGGATGAACTTGGCAAAGAAAGAATATCAGGCACGCCATGTCCTTTAGGCCCATTTGACGGTGCGCTAAGTTCTTCGGGCGACAGGCTTTTGGAATCCGTATCTTCGGACGATTTGTTATTGGAGTTCGTATGCTCGACTGACTTACTGGTAGAGTCCGTATCTTCGGGCGACTGGCTCTTGGAGTCCGTATCCTCAGAAGATTTGTTGTTAGAGTCCGTATCTTCGGGCGACAGGCTTTTGGAATCCGTATCTTCGGACGATTTGTTATTGGAGTTCGTATGCTCGACTGACTCACTGGTAGAGTCCGTATCTTCGGGCGACTGACTCTTGGAGTTCGTATCCTCGGGTGACTTTCTGGTGAGGTCGGGCGACTGACTCTTGGAGTCTGTATCCTCAGGTGACTTGTTGTTAGAGCCCGTATCTTCGGGCGACTGACTCTTGGAGTCCGTATCCTCAGGTGACTTGTTGTTAGAGCCCGTATCTTCGGGCGACTGGCTCTTGGAGTCCGAATCCTCAGAAGATTTGTTGTTAGAGTCCGTATCTTCGGGCGACTGGCTCTTGGAGTCCGTATCCTCAGGTGACTTGTTGTTAGAGCCCGTATCTTCGGGCGACTGACTCTTGGAGTCCGTATCCTCAGGTGACTTGTTGTTAGAGCCCGTATCTTCGGGCGACTGGCTCTTGGAGTCTGTATCCGCGGGCGAATTGCTGTTAGAGTCTGTATCTTCGAACGACTTACTGCTAGAGTCTGTATCCTCGGACGACTTGCTGTTGGAGTCTGTATCCTCGGACGACTTACTGCTGGAGTCCGAATCTTCGGGCGACTTGCTGTTAGAGTCCGTATCCTCGGACGACTTACCGTTGGAGTCCGTGTCTTCGGACGACTTGTTGGTGGGGTCCGTATTCTCGGACAACTTACTGTTGGAGTCTGCATCTTCGGACGACTTGCTAGTGGAGTCCGTATCCTCGGTCGATTTGGTGTTGGAATCCATATCTTCGGGTTCGCCTTCCGACTGTTCGGATGTATGGCCCATGGGGCCCAAATTATCGAGCTTGGACAACGACTCATCGCTGCCCGCGTTATTCGATGCGCTTTGGTGTATCACCCAGATGCTTTGGTCGTTATTCGACGTTGGGCCGGTTAGCCGCTCATTTTGCTGATTGTGCCTTAAATGCATGTCTGGTCCTCGACATAACGTCGATACGACCGGAACAATGGGGTCTTCTACCGGACCCGACTCCTCGTTCACCGAGTTCATGCTACTCTCGCTGCTACTGAAGCTTACACGAGGATTTACTACAGAGGATGAACCGTCGCTACTAGTTTTACGAGGAATCGCTCCTAAGGATGCATCACTGTTTCTGGCTTGTGCACGAGGAATCGCTCCTAAGGATGCATCACTGTTTCTGGCTTGTGCACGAGGAATTTCTTCCAAGGATCCATCACTGCTGCTGGCTTGTGTACGACAAGCCGCTCTATTGCACGCACCGCTGCTTCTGGCTTGTGCACGAGGAATTGCTTCCAAGGATCCATCACTGCTGCTGGCTGGTGTACAGCAAGCCGCTCTATTGCACGCAACGCTGCTTCTGGCACGTCGACGAGGAACCGCTCCCAAGGATGCACTGTTGCCACTGGCGGCTGTACGAGGAATCGCTCCTAATGGACCGCTACTGCGGGCTCGTGCACGAGGTGTCGTTCTCAAGGATTCATCGCTGGTACTTCTACTGGTAGCAGGACTAACGTAGTTAGCGACCGCCGCAACTTGATACCGTCTTCTCCTTGGGTCACGATTATTGTAGCCGGTGACGCGCAACAGGCCGTTACCATTTTCGGGTTCCTCGATTTTCTCGGGTCTGCTAGTTCTCTGGGGTTGCACTGGTGGCTCCTCGAGATCGCTCGACTGGCTGTAGAACCCGGTCTCTCGAGATAGATCGTTGATCAATGTCGACTCTTGGGAATCATCGAGGAAAAAGTTCTGGTTGCTGTTCAACATGCCCATGGCCAGAGCCTCCGCTATCAGAGAAAACGAACTCGATGAGTGTAAGCTGCTATTTGACGACGACTCATCGGTTGTCTCGAACAACTCTGGCATCATTTGTTCAAACCTTCTGCATAAGTCTCCGAGTGACAGTTGGTTCCTCCGTGGCTGCATATACGCGCGATTTTTACCGCAGGCGCACTTGTTTGGAAGGCCGGTTCGGTTGTTGTACGGGCAACGACAGATGTGAGGAGGTTCTTCGGCATCGCTGCTAACGCTGGCTAAGCTTCTCTTCCGTTTTCTCTCATTATGATCAGATTCGTCGTCATTTGGTTCGTCCCCTTGATTGTTGGACTGGTTGTTGTCATTGGGATGGTTCGGTGGTAGTGCACAAGCCATTGTACATGAAATATAGCAGGAGCCCTTTTCATTCAAAAAAGAAATTTATTAATAGAATGTCTATTTCAACTCTTTATAAAAAATATACAAAATATCCGTAATTTGCTTAAATTGCAACTGTAACATGCTTGTACAAGCTTTCTACTAAGTTAAAAGATAAGACAGTGATTATTAAGAATATCATCGAATTTAATAATTGCTATTTTGTATACGTATTGCATCTGATAATGTTTGATGTAAATCATATTTATAACTAGTAATTACAAATTGTATGTAAATTTATTTATTTTTGAAATTGAATTCCAAGACTTATAACAAACGTATTTCATTGAAATTATTGTCAATTTAATACTTAGATGTTAAATAACATTAATAATTACTAATACGAAACATATTGTATAAGTTCTGACGAATAAATGTGATAATTAATTTAGTATTTAAATATACAGTTAGACTGTACTCACCGAGTAGAACCAGCCTCAATCGATGTATGTTACGAAGTGATGTAAATCGTAAACAAAGCTTAAAGGTTAACGGAATCAGACAATCAGTATTAATAGAGATATTGAAGAAAGCGATTGTGCCATTACGAATCGACACTATGGCAACTGAAACTGAGGCATATAATTCATTGGTACGTCAAGATTTTTTATTTCAGCTGGTAAAAATTCTACTCAAATGTGTATTTAAAGGTTTCGGATTTAAAGGTGTATTTGCAAATGACGGTGTTAGTTATTGTTTCCAAAATAAATTAAAGTAGTTTTTATGAATTCCAAGCAGGGGGAGTGAATATATAATTTGTCACTTGTTCGTTTGGACTTTTGTAATTTGTAAAAGATGTAATGAATAGTTTTTTTTGTAATAAAAAACATCGAACACTATATAAAAAGTAAATCAATTAATTAAAAATAAAGTACTGAAACTCATTTAGTAATGCACGTTTACAGTAACAAAGATATTTTAATTTTACATTTTCAAATTTTAAATTATATCTTTTATTTGAGCTTTTCCTTTCATTAATTTTAAAAATAAATATTAAACGAACGATAGCGAACAAAATATATTTCTGGTAGAAAAAGTTAAAAATTATTTATTCACAGTTCGTAGAAAACTGTATAAAAAATTTCATATTTATATAAAAATGTATCTGAATTTTAATTTTCGAAAAAAATTTTCAATACTTTTATTTTTGATAAAATACATATTCATCGAAAAAGTCCAGCTTCATTAATGTTAAATCTATCAAAACGAACAAAAAATTAAATTAACATAAAAACGCTTTTAGGAATCCGTACCACGCAGTGATGTAAATGGAGCAATTAGCCGGGTAAAAAATCTGCGTGAAATCGGCGAAACGATCGATGCCCTTCTCACGAGCTTTGAAAGCGAAGAGGAGCTAGACCAGCCCGCAAGCGATACATCGCATAGTAGCCACACTACATCCTCGCAATCCTCTCGGCCTTGGGTATTCGACGTCCTCGACACTATCTTAGGTAAAGGTCACGATAGAGACATGGAAGATAACGAGAAAGTCAACGACCCCAAAGATATTCTACGACGGCATTACGAGGAATGTCCCTGGTTCTACCAAGACGCCGACGACAATAACAATAACATCTGCAGCGAGGTGAATCGTAACTTTCCAATCCAGATGGAGCTAGAGAAGAACATGAAGATGGACGATCATTCAAATCCCGAGGCTATTTTGCGTAAACATCGTCAGTTGAATCCGTCATTTTATGCTGCGCAGAAAAGTGAATCCATGCCTGATCTCGATCATTCTCAGCCGTATTATCTTGCGGAAAGCAAGCCTTGGAGTTCTAATAGCAACATTGCGAGTAACGATCACGGCCCAAAGGATAGATTTTACGCAAGTGCGAATTATAGGATGAACTTTTTCGAAAAGGTTTACAGAAAGCAGATGCGTCGGTACAATTCGTCGAATTACAAGTCGCGGTAATAGGCACAAATATATATAGGTGCTGATTTTAATCTCATTATAGTGCGGTTTTGGCATTTTAATATTTATCGTATATTATTTATGTAATGAATGTATTAGCAAGTTCTAAATTCATTATGTTCAAGTTTATATTTATGATATTTATTGAAGAGTAGCTTTGTTAATGAAGTCGAAGTGAAGATTTGTGTAAGCCCGAGCAAAATATTAAATGAAAATTTAGCTGTATCAAAAGAAAGTTATTTTTGCATCTGTAAATGAATTATTTTATAAAATGATGTTCATTATACTGATCGCAAATATGATTTTATTTGAAGAGTTCGTAACTAATGTCTAAAGACTTTAAGAGTAATGATATTTTAAACATAAAGTTATTTAGTCAAATTTAAAATTTATAATAGACAACTTACTATGATGCACTTGCGATATATATGTATCATTACGGAAAATATTTTATCAACATAGGTATACTTGTAGCGACTGTACGAAAAATTTTTGTTTTATATATTTATTGTCAAACAAGGTATTAAAACATATTCAATTATTGAAGAAAAACAAATTCTTAGATCTAGGTGAAAAAAAATAGTTCTCCATATGAAAACGAATTCATGCTTCGTTCAATTTGCGTACAGTTTTGCGTTTTAAATTTACAGTATTCTACAAAGTCAGAATTAAATGAAATTATAATAATTGTGATAGCATAACGTTTATATGTATATGCAAACATTTAATCGGAAATCAAATGCTTCATAATAATTTTAGAAACGTTTTTATGTATTCATTAAAATATTCCGGTCTTAACGCCTTTGAGAAATATGTAAGTTAAAAATTTTGCGATGAAAGGAAAAGTCAAACAATTTTTTATTCATATGTTCTTTTATTCGTTAAAAAAAGCATACATTGTAAAAAAAAATATTACAAACCTTATTTTATCAAATATGTATCAAAGCAAATATACATCAATATTATCTCATACCAAAATGAGTTATCCTTTCGCGATTCCCCTCCATTCACCTTAATTAGCGAATCATTGACGTAATATCGTACCCTCATCGTCACACCTGTCGCCATTCCTCCTATACATCCTCTTGGACCGGTCACTGCACCCCTTTTCATCACGGCCGCTCGTGTGCACTGCAAAGTGGCGCCAGGGCTTGCGAGCAAGTGCAAAAGGAGAGTGGGAGGAGGAGGGTAGGCAGGGAGAAAAGAGCGCGCACGCGAGTGAAATGGCGAAAAAAATAAAAGGGGGAAGAAAGGAAGAGGGAGAGAGAGAGAGAGGGAAACGCTCTCTCGCGATTCCAGAGCGCGCGCGCGTTCGCATTCACATAGAGAAACGACGACGACGACGACGACGACGACGACGAGCTCGCGCGCGCGCGCGCTCTCGCTGCGTGACGTCACCGCATTGTTAGACGAGCAAGCATTGTAGTCACTATTGTGAGTCTCCGCCATTATTCTAAGACAATCGTCCGACACAATGAGACGGACGGGAGAGAGAGAGAGAGAGAGGATGAGTGGGGCCGATTCACTTTGTGCGAGAGTGTGTGTATGTGTGTGCGTGTGTGCCCGCGTGTATACGTACTTCTTCCTTCTCTTCCGCGTGTAACCTGCAAGCTCTCTCTTTCTCTCTCCCTCTCCTTATTCCCTCTGTACTCTCTTTTGTACGCTTTTCCCTCCATTTCGCTTCTCTCTCTCTTTCTCTCTTGCACACGCGTGAGCGCGAGCGCTCGGCCGGTCTCTAATTCTTCGCTCTCGCTTGCTCTATCGCTTTATCAAGCTGTTTTTGTCTTTTCTCCTCTCTCGCGCTCGCTCGAGCTTTTTTCAGCTTTCTCCTACTGCTCTCTCTCTCGCTCCCGTCTTTGTCCTTATCACTTTTTACCTACCCTCGCGTGCTTTTTTCTCTCTTTTCGGAATTCTTATATATGTATGTATGTATGTATGTGTGCAGGCGCGCACTCGCGTTACTTTTTCTGAATGCCCAGCTCTCTCTATCCCCCTCTCTCTCTCTCTCTCTCTCTCTCTCTCCATTTGTTAGCTCTTTTACATTGTACTTTGTGTTTTGGTATTAATAGAACGGTCATTGTTGCGTTTTGCATGATTCTCTTTTCATTTGAACTTCTTGGATTTAATTGGTTCTATTGATAACTATTCAAATAACATATATTTTTTTATATTGTATTAGTGCCATTCAACGTGCATTAATAATTTGTTTAGATTTAGTAAAGTAATTAATAATGGCGTTTTAAAAGCTCTTTTGTAATGTTATGGTTCTCAGAAGGTTTACATCATAGACTTTATTGTTACTATCATATTATTTTGAAAATATATCAAGGTCATATATATGTCATTTATAAATCTTGATATTGCTTCCCTAATAAATGATTGCCTTTTTTTTGCAACATGCCCTTGATATCCATTTTCCTTAACATTCGGTGCTTCCCTCTCTTTCATTATTATTATTTCCTCATTTCATCCCCTGCAGTATAAACTCTGAACTTACGTATTTATAGCTTTTTCTTTTTTAAACAAACGGATGCTGCCTACGTTTATTGACGTTTCTTTAAAGGCGCGCTATATTTTCTAATAGAAATCGAGAGCAGTTGTTGACCGCAGACACCCTTATTCGAAAGTTGAAGATCAATACAAAAGTCTGAAGTACATAATTAGCTGTATATTGTATATACACAAAGATAGTTTTTTTCGACCTATTTTTATCATCGTACTTTTATTCCTGCTCTTCTTTACTTACAAATGAATCGTCTCATTCTAAAATCATATCATATAAAAACATTTCCATCTCCACTATACTCACCATCCAATCACTTTATTCACCACTCTTCACACTATATCTCCTACACCATATCCATCCACCCTTTACCGATCTTTACCCTATACCTCTTTGGACTGCCCCCTCTCACCCGATCCTCCCTATACCCAACTACTTCCTCTCCCGCATCTTCCATCCTTTCTCCCTCTCCCACTCACACATACACAATATAAGCGCGGACGCAACAATACTCGCGACAATACCGGGACGACACTAGGCACACCACGGCGCACATTGTCGCGCGCCCGAATCCATTGTCTGTTGTACTTCTGTTGTTCGGCTTTCATGAGCGGCCGCGTGCCGTTGTGGTGGATCTCCGGGGGCTGCTGCTACGAAGACGAGTGTTGTAGCAGGTGTATGGTGGCGCCTGCTATGTTTTTTCTTTTTTAGGGTAAGGTCTTTTGTGGTGGTAAGGTGGCAATGGTTTTTAATTTTATGACTTTTTAGGTGCATATATGATTCGTTTTTTTCTTTTTTTTCTAGAAACGACATTGAAAGGTAAACAAAAACATACCGATTGGAATGCATATATGTATATACATAGGTTGTCGATGTCATTCGGCATTTTTAACTTCATGGCTCGTGTGAAATTGTTTGGAAGTGCCGAATGTAGGTCACAAGAGCGCGCGCGGTTACACGATTGCGCGGCCCGTTGACGTAATACACGCGCGCGCGCAAACAAAAGCAAAGGATGATTAAAGGTTGTAGTCGTGACTCTGTGTGTGCGCGCCTCATCTCTTTTATGCTCGAAGAATGAAAGGACGTGCATAATGGTTAGCAAAGTCAGATTTTAACTTGAAACTATACGAATTTAATAAACTATATAACAGCTCTATATCATACATAACAAAAACATATATATACACAGGTAAAAAGACTCTCAAGTGTGGTAGTTTAACAGCTCAGTATTATCTCGAGAAGTCTGTGGGGGTGGGTTACTTTATATATACATATATACATTATGCTTGAACCGCGACGTTGATCTTCTTGCTCACGCGATTAATTTCCATTGAAAGCCGTGCGTGCGCGCGCATATATAAATTATATACACTAGACAAGACGTTATAAACACGTCTCCGGGGGTAATTAGCTTCCTCCTCCTTCTGTGCGTGCACTCGCACAATCCTAAAACCCAAGTGGCCCCGTGGACGCGAAGAAAAGAAGGGTATAACGCAAGAACGTAAGAAGAAGCGCGCGCGCGCAAGGGAAAAGGAGCAAAGTTAACCCTCTCTCCCCGGAGAGGTTTGCGTAAAAAAAAAGAAAGAAGGGGGAGAAGAATTTCGTCGTCGACGTCTTGGAGAAGGAAAAAAAGGTGCTTTCGTGACCTCGCGCCCACGTGAAATAAGGTAAAATAAAGGGTAGAAGGAGAAGAAGAAGAAGAAGACGTAGAGGAGAAGGAGGAAGAAGCAAAGAGAGTCGGGCCTAGCTCTAAGAGAAAGAAAGAAGAGCCGAGCGTGAAGGGAAACCTCGAGAAGTGGCCCCCGCGCGCGCGCGCGAGTACAGCAGCAGTACAGTATATAGCAGCGCCACAAACAGTCCATAGAAATTCCCCGGCACTGCTGCAGCACTTGTACGTATACGTGTACGCGTGTATATGCTGTTATTTAAGCTTCGCATATAATGGCAACTCTTTTATGCTCTCCTTGTGTCTTACGTCCCTCTCTCTGTCGCTTGCGCGCGCGCGCGTGTCTCTCTCCATTCATTTTGCTGAATGCCGAGTGAGAGCACAATGCTTTCTATGGCTCGCGCGCTTGCTTGCTTACTAGCTAGCTAGCTAGCTATAGCACGACGCTGCGATGCTGATGTGTATGTATAGGCATTGCTAGAGAGAAAGAGAAGTGTGCTTGCAGTTGCGTAGTTGTATAGTTGTAGCACGAGGAGTGGGCGGAAGGGAGTGGGAAATTTTGAAATTTTTGGGTGATGGTAGGTTTATTGGAGAAGAGAGTGTGAGAAGGGTTTGATTATAGGAATTCTTTTGGAGTGGTGGAGTTTAAGGTACTAGATGGTTATAGATAGTTGTAATAGTTCATGTAGGACGTTTGTTATGTGGGTTGTTGGTCATTTGGTTATGTATTGGTGGGAATGTCAGAAATATTTATCATTAAAGGGAACTTTGAAAATTGAGATTCAAAAGGGTGCAGATCAAGTTCTTTATAAAACACGTGAATGAATGAAAATTAAAAATACTTGCTTTTTCATACATAAGTAAAGTTCTGCAGTTCTTCAAGTAAAGCTTCTGCATTAGAGTTTTAATTTTATAAATATTCGAAGTAATAACAGACGTGAAACGTCACTGGTACATATGCTTAGTAATCTCATTTTTCTGCTTTCTCAATATTGCAAATTTCAACGATTTTGTAATTACATTATTTGAAAAATTGTTATCATGTTATGCTAAGAAACGTAAACCTAAAATTTTAAATAAATTAATTAGACAACCTTAACTTAATTGAGGCAACCATTATAATCAGTCTTTATATTCTCACAATAAATAACCCTAATTAAAAATCACAAAACAACTATAATTCCCCACAACACCAACCAAAAAAAACTTCATCATAAACGTGCATTTAGAAACCGCGCTTTTAGTTTGCTCATATTTCGCTCTTTCATTACTATATTGTCTCGTTAGGCCTTTGACCGCAGAAGAGAGAGAGAGAGAGGGAGAGACACAGGCAGGCAGAGAATCTGAGCTGCCGATCAACTCTCGTCACTCGATCCAATTAACAGCTCTTTAGATTGAGGGAACGCGGACTGCAGAGCGCGCGCTGTCATCGCTGTCGTCCTGTGTGTATATACATGCGCGCGTACGCTTTTGTCGCGCACATATTCGACAGCGAAGATCTGCTGAGGCTTGCCGATCTTCTCTATTCTCTGGTCGCGTTTTCAGAGGTGAACGACGTGTTGGTAGCTTCAGTGTGATGATGTTGCGATTGGTAGATGAAGCAGAGGATAGTGCTTTGGTTGTTCCAAAAACAGAATTAGACGGGGAAACAATTAAAATGAATAGTGAAGTAAAAAGGTAACAAGAATTAGGAAAATTAAGATTATAAAAATTAGATAATTATACTTTACTTCCAAGTATATTATACAGAATTCTTTAAGAATATTAAATGACTATAGCTACGCCAACAAATAACCCCAAGCATATATATACAGTTGTATAACATTTTATTTTTCGTCACGCCTTCATCAGTAACCATATATATACCACTTGAATTTCCTAAAAATATTCACCTCTACCCCCACAAATTGATTCTTTCCCATATATCTCCCATATACAAGCACTAACACCACATCATCCCCGCACACAAATCACTATAACCACACCGAATCAAACCTCGAGCAGTAGCAGCATGAGAGCTGCATCCCTTAAACGACTCGAGCCAATCCTCCTCCGCAGTGCGGCCGCAGTTTCTCCCCCTCGGCAGCGCGGTTTACGGCAAAGGGGAGGCGAAACATTGCGCCACGCGGCCTCCCCACAAACGCGCGCCGGCATTCCGAATCTCTCTCTCTCTCTCTCTCTCTCTCGCTTCTCGATAACGCGTGTCCCTCCGCCCTTTAACAGCTTGTCTTGGCGCGTTGAATCTCTCTCTACTACTGTCGAACCGCCCCGATGGGATTATCGCTTTAACGCTCGTTGGGTTCGAGCGACGGTGCACTCTTTGATCGCGGCTGGGGGTGATTGAGATGTCGTGCGTGCTGTGTCTATGGGTTGGATGGTATAGAGGAATGAGTGATTTTTAGATTTTTCAGAATTTGCAATTGTTTTTATTAAACAGTTATAAGTACTATAGATAACTGAATAAAAAAGAGAAGAATTTGTTTTGTTATATTTGAAGATTTTAATTTCATTAGATTTATGTTTTTGATTTAGATTAACCAATTTGAAATAATTTTATGTCACTTTAAGACACGCTATTTACAAGGTAGTACAAGGTGATTCAGCCACGTTAAGCAAATAATTTTTTTTGTATATTTCTGCAAACATGTATTTTAAAAAACTAAAGAATATATAGAGGTTAACACAGAATACATACTTTACGAAGAAAAATATTGTAGTCGACCTAGAAGCGATATTGACATATACACAAAATGTTAAATGAGCGTTTAGGCTGTACTGTGCGCAGTTGATTTGGTTAGTTTTATCTAAAAAGAATTTTAAATTTTATCATAAAAGTAACAATAACAAAAATTTATAGTTATATAAATTAAAATTTAATTTATCTTCTATTAGAAAAAAAATTCCAACGCAATATATAAAACGAATTAACTATCGTATTAATTTTCTCATAAAATAGTGAATATAATTCAGAAAATGTTTAAATAATTGGTAAGTCATAATCTTCTATTTCTATATACTTAAACTTTTTCGTAAATGACGCTTAAAACCATATAGCCGGATCCGATATGTGTCCGAATAGTCCGGAAGACGCATCATAACACATTCAATATATCAATGGTTATCAATGAGTTTTATGATATCAAAGCTATATGAACAATTGCCATCATTAAAATCTTTATATACATTTGGTCTATTCGCCCACACAAAATCATAATTCATATATAACTTTCGAACTTCATTTATTTATATGAACAATAATAATGCTGGTACTCTTTCAGCTCTGAGATTACTCTTTAAAACCAAATCCATCACCTTACCAAATAAACCTTCTACCTATCCCTAGTCGTTCCTCAAAAAACTCTACCTCTTATATACATTCCCCATCAATCCCTCTCTCTTTCTCCCGTACAGTTCGGGTGTCGATTCTGCGTATACCCCGACGACGGCGTGCTTTTGAGTAAAAGAGAGTCGAGCGTAGCGGGGGAGGCGCGCGGTATCGGTTAAGTGGGTGAAATTGCAAAACAACGACGCGCTACGAACGAGGGTATAGGGGGTGGGAGAGACAGAGAGGCGCAGGGGTAACAATGTGAGGGACAATAGGCCTGATAATGCGCGCACGCGTTGGAGAATGGACGCCTAGACAAAAGAGATGCTGGGTGCGTGCGTGTGTACGTACGAAGCGTGATCACCTATACTCGCGAGAGAAAGAAAAAGAGAGAAAGAGAGGGGGTGAAGATGAGAGGTGCGCCCCTGTCCTCGCACCTGGCCGGTGATGGTTGAGGAGCCAGAGCGGATGTGCAGTAGGTGTGGATGATTTTTTAGGGTCAATGATTGTATTACTAAGATTTTAGTTGACTGTAAGAAGTTTTTCCAATTTTTTTTTGATGATTTGACAAAATGTCCTTAATGTACTTACTGTAAAATTAAAGTATACTTAATCTATATACCATTTCCTTCCACATTACAGATACAAAACTATATCCACCACGAACCACCCAAATCTCACGCGTTAACCGCTTCGCTTCTCACTTACCCCGCAACAACGCATCTATATCCATCCATCCATCCATAATTTCCCAACTTTCGCACAACTACCGCACCACCTCCCAAAAAACACGACATCAAATCACGCACCGATTTTCTCCCTTTCTCACATCCACGCGTAATTTCGCGATATTCCGAAACTTCGCCCCCTTCCTATATATAGTCGAAAACTCTACCGTCCATTCGCATAATGCGCTCTTTCGGACGACCGGCGACGGTCCTCAGTAATTAGGAGACGACGTGGCGAATCCGTAGGACGACGACGACGATCGCGTGCATACTTCCGGGCCGTGAACTGAATTGAAGCTCCTCTTCGGTGCAGGACAAAAGCTGCCGAATAATTCGTCCATTCGTATACGCGCGTCGTTGTACCACGTTAGCATGTGTGTATATATATATGTATATATGTATAGGCTTGGCTGTACTACAGGGCTTCGCGCGCTCGTACTTTCTCTATATATATAGCGGCTAAATCTCCGCGACGCGCTATGTCGCTTTTTCACTTGTTGAGGGGGAGCTTTGTGAGCAGTGCAGAGACAGACAGCGCGGATCTAGGATTTTTTTTTGGCTGATGTGTCTGTGTGTGTGTGGTCTTGTAAAAAAAGCCCATGTACGCGTATATGAGGGGAGTTTGTGGTCTTGCTTTGTTATTCTTTTTATACCGCCAGCAGTACGTGCGTGTGTGGTTATACGGGTTCTTTTTGCGTTGAAAGATTTTATTTTGAAAATTGTAGTAGTTATTTTTATGGAAATTTCAATAACGTTGATTTTTTTTCAAAGTATAGTGTTGATTTTAAGATTGATGTAGTTTTATTTTAAAAAGGGCACTAATTAAATGATTCTTTATGTTGCAATCAATGTTGTGTACTTAAATATATAAGGTATAAAAAAATTAAGCATTATAGGAGTGATTATGACGATTACAAACAAATATTTTCTTCGTTTTGTTTTGCAAAACTAACGTAATCATCTATCATACAATTGAAAATATAATAGGTAAGAAAAATAACGATGCCTATAGCGGTACGATTTTCGAGTTATTGTAATTCAAAACAGCAATGTTTTCGTTGCCTTGCGTGCTACGAGTGAGAGAGATATTTCAGAGTGGGGGGATACCGTCGGCTGAAGGAGCTCGCGCCAATGATATCGTTTGCGTCTCTCCTTATATGTCGTAAACAAACCACGGGAAGCAAACATGTGAGTCGAAACATTTGGCTACGATTACAGTTGGCGCGTAAATATCTGTATTGAAGCTGAAAAGCATTTGAAAAAATTTCAAATAATGTAAAATTCCGAAATGACAGCTTATTTTGCGAATTCACTCTTTAATTGCATCGTTCGTTAATTTTGTTTCCATTTAAAAATGTTATTCACAATTATATTTAATAAAAAAAAAACATGCTAGTATATTTTTGTAATGGATTCGTAGAAATCTATATTTGTATTATTAGTGTATATGAAAAATTTTTACGAAAATTCTTTTGAAAATTTATAAAATATTTATTACAAAAATCATTTATAATTAAAAATAAAATGTATATATACGAATGAAAAGAAAAACGTAAAAATATCAATTGAAATACGTTATGAATATCATACAAGCGTCTATTCACAACTAATCTGCATTCCAAATTACTATTTACCCCCCCAGTCGAAAATTGGAAACCCACTCAAAAGCAACTGACGCGTGAACTTACCCCCTGCGCGTATACCCGCGAAAAATATTTCGCTTCGAGAGGCATTATCGAACTCCCCCATTATTCTTACATTCAATGCGACTTCTCCTCGCCTCAATCTCTCTCTCTCTCTCTCTCTCTCCCTCCTATTCTACAGTTCGACGTCTCCTTTCAGCCGTTACACTTTTTGCCACTCTCTCTCACTCACTCCCTCTCGATTCCCTTACACGCGGAGGTACACCCTTTCACTCGATGTCTCTCCATTCTGTCGCTCGCGCGCGCGCGCGAAAGTTCCCAACTTTTAACAGGTTCCCTCTCTCTCTCTCTCCCTCTCGTTCTCTCGCTCGCTCGCTCCCTTTCCGACGCGCGATGACAATTTGCCCGACTAGAATGTGCGCACGCGTGCATATATCTATGTATGGAACTATGTGTATGGATATATGTATGTGTGTGTGTATGTGGAGTCGTGGAACGTGCCGCCACCGTTGAAGAGTCACTCTTTTGCTTTCGACTCGTCACTAGGATATATGTGTAGAGGTGAGGAAGAGAGAAAGAGAAAGAGAGAGAGAGAAAGAGAGGACGTACGTGGCTTTCGAATATTATTGAGAGCAGCTTTTTGTTTTGGTTCGTCATTTTCTTGCTCCAGATGTCTTCTTTTTCTCTGCTTTTGAAAATCCCCGGGTTTTCTGACGCTGCTTTTGTCCTTTAAAATTTCGAATGGTACCTTTACCACAACACGTTTTATTGTCTGAAAATTTAACGTGTTTCTAAAGTTGATTTGATTGTATGATGAAATCAAATAAAATTTGCAATAGCTAGAGATGGTCCTTTATATAATAAAGTTGTTAATAAAATTACATTTTCTATCGTAAAATAAATAATCTTTAAATATTTAAAAAATGAATTTCCGCAATAAAATGAAAAAAATTCATTTTTTGACCCAAAATGAGGTAGAATTCCACTTTAATTCGTTATTATAACAAAATAAATTATTGTTCTTTACAAGACGCACAAACGAATTAAATCTGATTCCACCTGTTTAGCTGTATTAACGTTACAAAGCTGAAAATCACAAAAAATAGCAAAAACATTAAAATTAAATTAACATCTCAGAGAAACGGCATCAAAATTCAGCATTCACAGACCTCGTAACATTTATTGACACATACCAAATCAGCAAACACTCCCACCCAATACTAAAAAAACCCAACCCCAATCGACCCATTTCCAACACCCCTAAAAATTCTTCATTTCTCCATCACTCTCTCTCCTACCCCTCTACACCGCACTATCCTAATATACGCCCGCGCGTATACGCGTGTAACTCCATCTCCTTCTCCTCCTCCACTATACCACCACCTTCTCCACCTCCTCCTCCCAGGCTTTCTGCTTTATAGGTACGAGCGCTGCACACAATGACGCGGCAGACAAACGAGGACGAGCACAATGCATCGCGCGTGCAGAGCAGCAGTAGTAGCACGTGGTATGCGCTCGTTCCGTGGCGAGCTGCTGCTACCATGCTGCTGCTGCTGCTGCTGCTGCGGCGTTCACACAATAAAGGAGCGTGAACGCGCGTATGATAATGCGAGCGTCGCGCGCCATTGGCGCCTTCGTTTCTTATACGAAAGGGGGATGAAGTGAGTGAGTGAGTGAGTGAGTTTCTTGGTGTTGATGCTGCTTCCTTATGTTCGTGGTATATAATGCTTTCCTTCTAAGGAATGAGCGAATGTTGCCGCGTGTGGTTTAAGTTTTGGGTATAAGGTGAACTGGTTGTTGTTTTTTTCTATATGGAAAATCGTCGATTTTTTGGGAATATTTTTTTTCATTTTCATCGACGATTTAGTGTTTTTTGTTACGGTAAAAGAACAAAAAAAAAAAGAAGAGAAAATCTGAAATTCTCGATTGAATGGGGGATGTCAAACTGGGTTAGCAAAACAATCAACGGATAAATCGAGCGCGTGATTGCTCCGAATATGATTGATAGTCATGATTCTCCCGTTGAGCTGTATAAAATTTATACTTTTGTCCCGACAGATTTTAATGACATTGATTTATTTTTGGACGAAAATTCTGGAAATTTATGCGCACGCGTTCGTTCTCTAAAAACTGCGTACAACATTTTACCAACACGAAAATTCGTATATAAATATAAAAACAAACAACATTTTTCTTCAACCCCATAAGCCAAACTCAAATCACCTCATACCCCTTCATCCCGTAATCTACTTCGTATCTCAAAGAAATCAGAAAAAATCGACTGAACCCTTCGGAGACGTCGAACCTGTCTTTCTTACTGACACACGCACGCACACCGCTACGACATACGAAGTGAAGAATAAGGCGTCAGCATGAAAACCACAACGAAGAAAAGTATATACGCGCTATGGGTTATATCGCAGTGGTAGTGGTGTATTCGGCCGCCTCACTATACACTCTTCGCAACAATGGTAGCCGACAATGCGCTCGCCCGACTTCTTTGCGTGTCAAATGACTGAAAAGCCGTAGGGGGTGGTGGTGGTGGTGGTGGTGGTGGTGGTGGTAGCGCGCTGCGGCACGAGTCTTGTATACGTGCGGGTGGGTGGGGAGAGAGGGTACATTTGTGAAAGGGGTGGCAGCAGCAGCAGCAGCAGTAGCGGCGGCAGGGGCCATGAAAGGCCGGGGCCGCTTTGTTTGGAAACAATGCCGATACTCACGGGCTACATCCTCATCTCCATTCTTCGCGTTGACGCAGCAGCAGCAGCAGCAGAGCAGGCGGCCAAAGCGAAAAGGGTTGGCTTTATTCATCCCTGATTAAAGTTATAGGCTATATAGACGCTGCTGTCTCCGTGCGCCCTGTGCGGAGGTGCACCGGTGTGCTATGGGAAGCAAGTGACGGGCGCGCGCGCGCGTGCACCTCGGTGTAGCGTTATAAAGGTCTGACCGCACGCGGCTCTTTTCACTGCGCGTGGTGATGGGGGAGGAAAGGGAAAGCGTGACTCTTTTAGTTTATTCTCTTTTTTTCGAAGGCACGTGTACGTGGGTAGGCTTGTGGTGGGGATTTTGTGAAGAGGTGGTGGTTGATACGATAGTTGCAAGGGTTGGGTTTGAAGGTTTGTTCTTTTTTTGGTTGGTAATTAATGTGGAAGTGAGCGATGATGCATTGGTATTGACTGGAAGTGTTGAATTTATGGTATGGGATGGTTATTGTGACGAGTTATATTTGATGTTTCTTTTAGTATAGCTACAAATGATTATTAATTTTAATAGTAAGAATGAGATAAAGAGCGATGATTTGTGAGAAGTTCTTAAAAGAAAATTGAATATTAATATATACACATACATGTTTAAAACAAATGGTTAAATAAAATTCAATTTATTGTAATATGTGAAACTTTGTTAGTTAAAAAAGTTAATAATATAAAAAATTAATTTTCATCTTTTTCTGTACACAAAACATCAAAGTTAAAATTTGAAAAAGCCTAATTATCTTATGCTTTTTTTCAACTACTAATTTTTAATTAACCTATTTTTTGTTATACATTTTCTTACAAATCATAACAATCAAATTAGAATAACACAACACTCGAAACACAAAAGTTCCAGTTAGACTCGACCATTCTTTCAAGTTCTTCTACAGATGACGAACTCTCCCTCAAAAGCGCACTACACTATAGTTCCTTCAACCTAGACGAAAGCAAATTCAAAACACAGCCCTTACAATGCTATAGACTATATATTACTACTATTCCGCAGCACCCTCGACGACATCGCCTAAACACGCCGGCGCCAGAAAACACATGCAAAGTCGAAGAAAGGCACAGGCGCCCTTCCCCTTATATACCAAAGACGAGAGCAGCGCGCGCGCATACGCTGTGAAAAGATCCTTTTTTTCCTTCGAAGGAACCTGTCACGGGTTCGTGACGACGACGACGTCTCTCTCTCTCTCTCTTTCTGTCCGGCCTCCCGCAGATTCAACTCTGCACGGTATATCAGATCGAGAGTCTCCCTCTCTCTCTCTCTCTTTCTCGCTATTTCGCATCCTCTATTATTTCTTTTATCAATCTGCGCGCTTTCAGCAAGCCCGCGCGCTCGCTTTGAGTCCTGAAAGCTGCGTGATAAATCATGAAATGTAAGAACCCGTACACACACACATATGTATATATATACACACACATACATATATACGTTCATATATATATATATATATATGTACATAACCGAGGCTGCGGGGTTCAATAGGAACGGCATTGCAAGCGGCGCGCGAATGCCACATCCATAGAGCGTATACGGCGCGCGCGCTCCAGATGAGGTCTTCCAGCTTCCGTCGAGTCCGCCGCGTGAAAGGATGCCCCAATAATATACCATTCACCAAACCGCCCGTCTCCCCCTTCTCCCTTTGCCACCTCCTCCCACACGTTCCCTCTCTCTCTCTCTCTCTCTCGCGTATTCTAGCAGCGCGAGTGAGCTTTCCCTCACCTCACACCCCCGTCGTCGTCGTCGTTGGCGCTCTGCTGTTATATCCTTGGTTTTTATGTTTTCGACCTTTTCACGGACTTTTTATTATCGTAAACTGTTATTTTGTTTATTGTTGTGCGGCTATATGTCGTTGCTCGATAGATTTTTTATGGTTAATTGTTATTAACTTTAGTTTGTTGGGTGGCGGTCGTGAATATGTTGTTTGATTTTGTAAGGCAATATATTTGTGTGTGTATATGTATAAGGTGTACGGTTGCATTCTGATTTCATGAATGGATAAAAGAAATTTGTAAAGTTCTTCATGTGATTGAATGAGCTTAAATTGAGCATTCAAACTATTCGAGTTCGCTATATTATTATAGCGAATCCATTCGGCTTTTGATTATACCTGCAAACAATAGGTAAAATACTCTTATTTTTACTCTGTCAATAGATTTAAAAGATACACTTATTATTTATTAATTAATAAAAAAGAGAGAGAGAACTGTCAATATTAAAATTGACTACATATTTTTTCCGATCATTTTAATTTTCTCATTCGGCGCCCCCGTCATTTCTGCTTAGTATAGAAAAAGAAAAAAAAACTGGTTCGGTCCACGGGACGACGGCGACGCGCTGCAGGTTCGACGGTCTCTTCTTTTTCTTCCGTCTCCGTGCCCATTGATTTTTCATTCGTCCGCTTTTCAATAGTTTGTTATGAGCTTTCCTTTGCCTTTTCTCCCTCAACCGTCGACGATTCAAATGGTTTTTCTCTCTCTCTCTCTCTCCCTCGTCGCTCTCCCCGATCGAGTCTCGGCTTCTCTGTTCAATGCGGGCCTGGTCTTTGAATCTGTGACTGAAGAATAAGAAAGGGAGAGAGAAAGAGAGAGAGAGAGAGAGAGAGAGAGAGAGAGAGAGAGGAGATGAAAAGGGGGTGACATTCTTTAGATAAAAAATATTTATGATAGTTCATGCGTAATACAATTTATGGCGATATAATAAAAATGACTTTATATAGGAATCAGTGTTTTGGGCCTCTAATTTTTATTTTTTATTCGATTGACAGACAGCCCAGAGATATTTTCATTAAAAAAATGTTTATATTTTCGTAATAATAGAAAAATTTATATTCAAGTGAAGTATCTACACTACTATATTTTTATTAATAAAAATATTATAAAGAATATTGTCAATATGTATGCAACAAGCCAACTGAATATATTTTATATCCTATAATATATAATAAATAATTCCATCATTGAATATCATCATATTCAACTTCTTGCTTCTCCCAATTTCCAATCCTTCACAGTCCAAACCCAAAATATGATTAACTCCCATCATCCACTTATACCGCAACCGCACCGCACTTAATTAACCCATCGCGCGTGCAACAACCTGAACCTACTTATATACACTCCCGTACTCTCCTCCCAATCTCCCTATACACCACACGAGCACACCGATCAACCCGAATGTCACCACGCGTTCTTGCAACATTAACGCACCAACCAGAGAGGGGGACACACGCGTTTACACAATCGTACATACAATATAACGCGCGTGTGATTTATATCGGCTAGCGACACGGCGCGTGCTATCTTCACGCGATTTATCCCTTTCCCGGGGTGCGGCGTCTGTTCTCGCACCCTTTGCCGCGCATAATTAAGCGGCAGACTGAGCTTTATCGAAGCAGGGTCCTGTCGGCTGAGTTTTGATTAGGTTTAGGGGACGGTATATATGCGCCGATATATATACATGACTGCTATGTGTTTAGACTGTAGAGCTTCTTTTGTTTGAGGGTGGTAAATGAAGAGGGGGAGGGAGTTGATTGGATTGTGATATGGTAGTGAAAGGGGCGATGATGGTAGCTGGACACCTGTCCGGTTTGATGAAAGGATAATATTGAGATTTGAGTTGTTATTATGATATTTAGAGCTGATGGTCGTTGTGCAGATTTTTTGTTAAGGTATAGGGGTCTTGGGTAATACGTTGGAGTGCCTTCAAAATAATCATGACAAGTTGACTGATTAAAGAAACTTATCAACTTTCTTCTATGTAGAATGCATTACTCGTTGTGATTCTACGCAATTATAAAACCCATCGACGTTATTTTTTTATCGATAATCACATGAAAAGTTGTAGAAACAAGGTGCTCGTATTTCCTATACTATCATTCTTTACCCTCGCGTACAAGACTGCGTCTCTTTTCCAGCTCAGCCTGACCCGCATTTTTCAGCGACTCTCTTCTCCCTTCCTCGTTCCGGTGCACTCTATATAGACGTATCGCAGTTACCACCACCGTATAGCACATGGTCGAGGGTGATTACACACAGGGGTGGCATATTGTTTGTATGCGCGTGGGGAAGAAGAAAGTTCGTTGAGCATGATGACTCGAGGTTCAGGTTTTTTTTTACTGCTGGGATTATAAGACTTGCGGTAAAGGAGGGTGTATGTGTTTTTTTTTTTTTGTTAATTAAGTTTAGGATGGAATGAGATTTTTTGCTGATGAGTGGAACGAGGAAAAATTTTGATATTGTGGATGATTGATAGATATTAATCAATAAATAATCGAATTGTTTATAACTTAAGCGAGTGTGTATCTATCACTTAAAGCCAAACATTTTAATTTTATCTGCTTGTCTTGTTAGAATATTTGTATACTTGTTCTTTCTTTTTGTAACTTTGATTAATTAACAATTATTAAAAATATATTTAATAATATTAGTTTGCAATCTCGCAATCTTCGGGGTATTCACTTACAACCTTTACGCTTTCACCGAACGTAAAATACGTACTAAACCGTTTTCACGGCATGATAAAAAAATTTTCCTAAACCAAAGATACCAGCCGCTAAAAATTCTTCTTTCTTTTTAATTTCCATTCTCAAAACTCGCACTATCTATCCCCCACTACATCCTCCCACTTTTCTTCGACCATGACCAAAGCTAAACGCAACTACTCATGTACCGAGGGTTCGCGATGATGTGTAAATCGCTGCAGCGCGCAACCCCCCATCGTCACAAGGGTTGCTTACCATTTCTACCCCCCCTCCCTCTCTCCTTCTCCCTCAAGCTGTTTTTTTACGTCAACGATGCCCGCTTACTATATATAGGGCTGATTCTCTAATCCGCATTCTTCACGCTGTGATTTAATTATTACCCCCGGTTTCTCATGGATGATGGCTATTCATAAGTGGCGCTTGGTTATTTACGCTGACGTTTTAATAGCGTTCGCGGGGTGGCTCGCGTGTTATTGATTTTTTTTTATTCGTTATAGGGGTGCACTGTCGTAGGAGAATTGGATCAGTGTATATATAATAAGAATATGGTTAGGGTTGTTATATGAATTTTTATTGTTTGTTTTGGAGTTCTAAGTTTGCGCTTTGAAAAAAAGTTTAAAAAAAAAAGTGAATTTGAAAGGTCATTTAATTATTTATATATTTTGCAGTTACAACAAATATTTTTAACGAGAAATTTTTATTATTTTAATAAAATTATTATAGCAAGTGGGCATCTTGAATAAAGTTATTCGAGGGCATATGTCGACGTGCTATTGAATTGAAACGTCTGACTTGAAACCCCTTTTACCCCGTTTTAATGAATCCTAACAGATGATCGCTTCATAGAGTTACTACAATATGTCCCTAGTTCATTGATTGCCTTTCATGTGACTCTCATTCATTAGCCTTTTATGCTTCAACTTATCTCTTTAGAAATGACTAATATTAGCAATAGAATTTCTGCACTGGTTCCATTACTATTTTCGCCTTTGTTTGGATGAATGACGAATGAGACTTTATAGAGCTTCGTCGAATATTGCGCATGCGTTGGAAATAAATTAAATTTTTTTTACTACATTCATATGCTAACATGTTATAGTGTTCAGATAATTGCTGCTTTTGACTCTTTATATTTACGTATAAACGGATTTTATTATTTAATGACAAATTCCAAAAATAATTCTTATACTACTGAATTTGTGTTTTCAAAAATATTAAATAATTAAATAGTTACTTTATTAAACATAATTTCTATGATGGTTCAACTGTGAATTTTTATTTTTATATATTACTTAATGATTTCATAACATCATATAATTTTAAACATTTATACATGGATTAAATATTTTTAAATAAAGTGTGCTACATAATGTAAATCTAAGAGAAATGAAAAATACAAAAAATCAAAATACATGACATAACCCTTAAAAATTGGAATTTTTTTTTAACGATTATACAAAAATGTTTTGATAGAGTCTTTTTTGAATAAACTATATATACCCAAGGCTTTTGATATTTTAAAAAAATGATTGAATTACGTTATATTTAAGATTAAAGCTTATGTAGCAGTTACCGATTTTTCAATTGCAATTGAAATTCTATTCTAAACTTATTTTAAAATCATCACCAATTTATTTACAAATAGTCAACAGAAACGTATATAGTACATTACGATTATACATGTGTAATAATGGGCTAGTTAGGTTTTGGATAGGCGTGACTTAAGCGCGGGCTTAGGCCACACCGTGCTATAAAGAGTTTATTCAACACAGTTTTTCGTTCCTCAGCGTACGTACACAATTATATGATGAAACCAAACAGTAGCTCTGGTTTCCCTTTGCCCGGCCTCACCGGTATCGAAAATCTAGATTAAAAGCAAGCCGCGCGCGCGCATCCTTGTCTCAAAACTCTTTCCGCTCCCTTATATATCTATACACGTCTCGTCATTAACGTAGCCACAAACAACTCGAGACACGGCAAAGTCTCCGTCGTCATCTCCTACACGTGTTTCGTTTCAGCTCCTTGCTCGGTTCTCCAACCACCCAAAAGACACAGAAAAGTCTTTCTTTCTCTCTCTCTCTTTCGCGAATTCTTCTAAAAAAACGCAGAAAGAAAGAGGAAAAAAAAAGAAGAGCAGAGAGAAACGAAGAAAGAAAGAAAGAAAGCGAGTGGTAGGCGCCTCTATGCCTACCTACTTGGGATTCGCCTTGCGCTCAGTACGCGGACCTCGCCCAAAGAAACAAGGGAGAGAAAGCCACCAGCAGCCGCCGCCGCGCTGAGAGGAGAGAAAGAGTCGAGGGCTGCGGAATAATCCATTCGAAACTAAAAGTTGGATGGCTCGCGCCGTGCGCGCACAATGGAGGCCGCCGCCTCCTCCTCCTCCACCGCCTCCTCCTTCTCGTCATATCTTTGGTATCTCGCGGTACGGATCTCATTGTGACCGCGGGGCGGCGTAGTCAGCTATTATGTTTATTAAGTTGGCGGCGACGGTGGTGGCGGTAGTGGTAGTGGTGGTAGCTACGGAGAAACGATGAAGCGCGCGCGCGCGGAGGCACGCGAGAGTAGCAGCAGAAGAAGAAGAAGAGAGAAAAGAGAGGAGGAGGAGGAGGAGGAGGGATGTATTGTCCCGCGTATTGTCTGCCCTATTGTGTGACATCACGGCCCGATAACTGCCGATAAGACTGCCGAGCAGTAGCACCAAAGCCTTCATCGACGCTTTTTTTTCTCTTTGGTTGCTGCGGGTCTATGCATTGACGTACGGGGGTGCAAAGATCGCCTCCCCCCCTCCCCTGACTGTATATATATGAAATAATACGTGACGGGTGCACGGGACTGTGCGATAAGTCAATTCGTGCAGGATGATTTCGGAGATTCGAAGCGAACCGTTGTTACATATAGAGTTCGCCGCTACAGTACAGTGAGATTAGATTCAATACGGGCAATGTACGTTATTTTTGAGTGTTTGTGTGTTTTAGTTGTTGTATATTATCTGATGACAAAAATTTCATATAAATATTTTGTATAATGATTTTGATTTTAGTTAGAAAATTGAACAACTTTCTATCGAATCGTTTTAAAGAGCATGATTATTGTTACAAGTATATATTATATATCTTCGAATGGACACTAATATTAAGTTCTCATTTATTGATATATCGATTTCGATAATAAAAGATACGAGAAAGAGATTACAGCAAACGTTTTATCTGCCTCGCTACTTTAGCGATACTGCTTTTTGCATTTTTCCAGGTTTATTGCCAGGAATTCCCTCTCGCTCATCGTATTGATATATAATACGAATCATAGCATATAATAATCAAGTCGAACGTAATTAATTTTTATCAAAAGACTTCCAATTCTAATTACACGTAAACCCGGTCAAACCGATATCATCCAGCTTGTATATACAAAATTTTAGGCAACAAATCACGTTTTCCTATTATCATCCTACATTTTTTCTTTGATTGCAGCTTTAGATGTGTCCAGCACCAGCACGGCTACCGGCACGATAATACACGCTGCTGTATCCTTCTCACCAACACAGCACTTCACTCGTCATGATATCACCGGGTAAACCGCGTGCGAAGGGTGAGTAATCGTTTAAGCTTATTTGCTGGCACCTCACGCGTGCGTATGTGTATATATATATAATAAAAGAACACTCGCAGCATGTGGTGTTCGATCCCCAGTGGTTGCACTTTTTTGGGGAAAAAACTAGCGGTAGCAGCCGGTCGAATTGGTTATGGATGAAGTGTAAAGGAGGGTGGATCATCTAGGGGAAAGTGGATTTTTTTTGGTTGATAATAGGTCGTGGAGAATGTAGAAATAATGCTGGTGGTTCTTATGGGGTGAAAATCGGTTGTTTCGAGTGGTAGGTGAGCTATGACGAGGAGGGTCGAGGAGAGTTGCGTTGATGAGACGTATAGTAAAAGTTATAGGCGTTCGGTATGTTTTGAAATATTGCTGTGGTAATTGGAGTAGGTGAAGAATATTTTTAGTATTTATAGGTTCTATAAAAATAGTTTCATAAGTTGTAGGTAAGATATTTTTTGCTTCCTCAAAGAGGAAGCTTTGTAATGATGAAAAAAATTTTTGAAACAAAAAATGTTTAAGAACATGTTTTAAGACTTTTGGCACGAAAATCCGTCGTTTTGAGCAAAAAAATTCCGTGTCTGAATGTGTGTGTGTATGTGTACCGGCTATAACTTTTGAACTAATTGATCGATTTACATCGGGTAAAGCTTATTCTCTTCGTTTCGAAGGAGAATAGAGATAGCATAACCTATTTTTTCATTTTTT